>SZWC01011832.1:0-15439 GCA_023375785.1 Penium margaritaceum
ACATATACATATACATATACATATACATATACATATACATATACATATACATATACATATACATATACATATACATATACATATACATATACATATACATATACATATACATATCCATATCCATACATTTTGATTTAGTTTTGCGTTCAATCTTATTTCATATTATCATACTTGATTTTCATAAGTGCAACGTTTAGTGATATCTTTTGACACTTGGCCCAATGACGGAATTTCGTTTTAGTCTTCATACCGTATTGTCACCTAAATTCTCATTGGTTATTGGGAAGGATTTATTTGTTGCCTAAATTGAACCTTTTGAGCCCGTTATCTTCTTTTGCAGCATTACTCCAGACTTGCACATGCCTGGCTTTATTGAGATTGACTCAGTTCATCTCCCTTGGATGCACATCGTGCACTTTATTTGAACGTTTGAAATTGCATCAGCTGCATATGGCAGATCCTTGGTAACGGCTCCAACCACAAGCTCTTGGACAACACGTCCCCCCTGCCCCCTTTGCAAGGAATCAGAGGACAGTGCAAAGGATAATGCGTTGATGACTGGCCTCCTTCTTCCAACCACTAGAATCCCCCCTCCCCTCCCCACTTGACAATGTGCGCAAGGCAAGCGTGGCTCTGTCTGATGGACAAACTTGTCAGAGGCGATCACCTGACCAGTCGCCACCATATATGGCGACGATCTGGACATCGGGGCATGGTGAGCACGTACTTAAAAAAGCTACCTAATAGAAATGTGATGGCCCGCGATGACCATAGGATTGCTCTGCCGGTAAATCACGTCAGCGCGAAGCTCCGACCTGATGTAGAAGTCGCACCTTGTAGGCCGCAACAACTGCAAGCTTTTGAGGTGCGCTGCTTTTCTACAACCAAAACCACCCAAAATTGAAAACTTAACAGAACCTTCACAGTCAAAGGCTCAACTCAAGTGCTGCCAATCAACCATAAGCAAAAAGTTGCAAATTGTAGAAAAACGTGAGCAGCCAGAATTGCCCGAGGGACAAAATGAACGTCCAGCTGTTCAGGTCGGCTTATAATTTCAAACAGATTCATCAGATTTGAGCCTCGGATGGGCCAAGAAGCAGATCGGCTTGAATTTTAGTGCACTTACACCGGCAAATCACCTCGCATGAGGACAGATCATGAAACAGGCTTATCTGGCCAATACATCTTTGTCAGATTTGTGGATTAAATCGCAAACATAGGGGTCCAGGGGAGCCGACGGACTTTAAAGGGTTAGCCACCGCTGATTGTTTTCACCCAAATTCATAAGACACTAAATACGAGCAAGAAATGGCTAAATTCAATGCCGCATCAATGAATTTCTGCCCACTGGCTAACAACCATGAACCCATTTCTAAACCAGGATCGGACACTTAGGAATTTATTCTTTGTCCACTAAAAGTGGCAGTAGGGCAGATGGTGGTGTGCATGCAACCTTGCTTGTTTGTGCGTTTCGATCAACATAGTCCACCCAAACTTTACCACAGATGTTCAGTAGCTGATCGGGGCATGTTTTTGAACGATTTAGAATTGCGGTCCTGTCCACAATAAAGTTCACGGATAAAACGTTTCTGTCGCGTGGGTATTGAAAGATAGTCTTGTCCCATAACATCACTGTTTTTGCACGGTGACAGTTTAGGTAGCCATTTGAGATGTTGAATTTTCTTTAGCAGCTTGGCATGTTCATAATTTGTTCACGTCCTTGATGCATTCTTCTTCTTTTCTTTTTTTTCGCTCCATGGCAGTTTAGGTATCCGTATGAGATGTTGAGTTTTCTTTATCAGCTTGGGGTGTCTATTATTAGTTCACATCCTCAATGTTTTCTTCTTGTTAAGTATGCATACCTAGGCGGCCGTGAACCTGTGCCGTCGAGGTCATGTGTGAAGATTATCCGAATACAAGCATGATGGGTGTACGAGCACGCGCAGATTTTGCTGTCATCTTCTACATCCTTGCAGAAAAGGCAAATGAAGCTCCATAACCTCATTTGGTCAGATTGTGCTCTTATGCAAGAGATTCCCTATGAGCTAATAAAAAATTTATACATTGTCCAAAACACATAACATGTAAAAGTGGACGGCGAAGATGCGAGCAAGTGTGGAAGGTGGACAGGGTAGGCGGTGTCCAGAGTTGTGCAAGGTATTTTTTCCATTGAAAGCGATTTTTAGCAATGTGCAATACAAAACTTTATCGTTCCTGTAGCAGATTGGACGGAATTCTTGGCTGAAGAGGCCAAAACCGCGGTGCTTGAGGGTCTCCGACCCTCAAGCCATCCTGTCCAACCGCCCACAGTCTCAGGTGACCCTGCTCAAGCCACGTGGCTCCTTCGACCGGTCGGCGTGGCACTGCCATGCTACACTCCCCCCCGCTAGGAGTGAGAGCCACCTCAGCATCTCCAGTAATCCCGACATGGGATTTGAGCCCTGGAGCTCTGATACCAATGTAGCGGAGTGGACGGAATCCTTGGCCGACTAGGCCTAAACCGCGGTGCTTGAGGGTCTCTGACCCTCAAGCCATCCCATCCAACCGCCCACAGTCACAGGTGACCCCGCTCGAGCCACGTGGCTCCTTTGACCGGTTGGCATGGCACTGCCATGCTACAGTTCCTCTACCCTCACTTTTTAAAGTGGGGACAAGATTTTGATAACATTTCATCCGTACTGCACGTTATGGTGAGAATTCCCTAGAGCTCTGAAATCGTTACGTACCAGACGTACACGAGTCCCTCAAACTTCGGAGTGATCATTTCTATCACTACAAAAATAGCCCACCAGACGTTGCGACCTCAATTTTCACTGCGACGGGTCTGGGGAAATTTGGCCAACTGCCCTCGGCCTCCGGTGAACCTTCTTGCACTTTGTGACAACTTTGACCATTTCTGCAAATCAATGACTGAAGTATATCGGTCGACTTATCAACACATCGAGAATCAACAGCAGCAGTGGCAGCGACAGTGGATTGCTGCTGCTCGCCGGTGAGGAGGCAGGAACAGCTGCTACGGTAGCAGCAACAGCAGCAGTAGCAGCAGCAGTGGTAGCAGTGGCCGTTCTGTGCACTGCTACAACTGTGGAGGCGCCCATCGCTACACCGAGTGCCAGCAGCCGCTGGACTGGGCGCGGATCACTCGTGGGCTCCAGGCTGCTCATGCTCTCCGTTCCATGTCTGGCACGTCACCTGCATCCTCATCCGGACGCGCGGAGGCCATGACTGCAGCTGTTCCTGCCTCCTCACCGGCGAGCAGCAGCAATCCGGACCCGCGCGACCGCACCATCGCCGAGCTTTGCCACCTTTTGGCGCTCCATTTTCAGGGAGGTGCGAGTGTGTTGTCATTGTCGTGTGGTTCACAGACTGTTTCTTCGTCTGTTCTCGTGGCTCGTGACGACGCGTGTGGGGGAGCACAGTCTGCATGTGATGATGATGGGCCTGACTGCACCGAGTGGATTCATGAGTCTCATCTTTGTGTTGAGCGTTGTTCCTCCACACTGTTGGCTCAGCGTCCCTCTGATGCTGAGTTTTCCACTGCTCGTTGTACAGTGACGTCCACCAGCCGTGACTGTGATGGCACTTGGATCATCAATTCTGGTACCACCCATCACATGACGTGCCGTCGTAGTGACTTTGTTGTTCTCGGTCCTGTCACGTCTTTCCGTTCCGTTCGTACAGGGTCCGGTCAGTCCTTGCCAGTCCATGGTGTTGCCGTTGTATGCTTTGATGGTCCGTCTCGCCCCTTGCACCTTTCTGACGTGTTGTTTGTGCCTGATCTTGAGCTCAGCTTGCTCTCTGTGCGTGCCTACACCTTGATGGGTCTCTCCGTGGAGCATACCGCTGACTGAGCAACGGTGACTGCTACTGACAACCGCAGTGCCGTCCTGCGTACTTCAGTCATAGATGATCTGTATCACATCACTCGGCCCTCCTCCCCTTGCTCTTCCTCTTCCTCCGGTCATGTCTTTTTCACTGGTGTTCTACCTCCGGAACACCAGAGGTTGCTTCATCGCTGTCTGTGTCATGTGGGCTCCGACACTGTGTCGAAGCTCATTCGGTGACCAGATCCTAGGCGATGAGTCATGTGGTGTGTCCAACATGCGGAGATAGCTCCCCCT
Source organism: Penium margaritaceum (assembly GCA_023375785.1). Lineage (NCBI taxonomy): Eukaryota > Viridiplantae > Streptophyta > Zygnematophyceae > Desmidiales > Peniaceae > Penium > Penium margaritaceum. The sequence continues at coordinate 4,122 of SZWC01011832.1, forward strand.
GTCACGTGCGAGTCGACTCCCCCCCTCAAAGAAAAAGTGGTGTCTCCGGCTATGACTCCTCACGTGAATCTGCATCACCTGGGGTATACCAGTCCTTGCGTGACTGCCAAGGGTCCCAACTCACAGTCTCTCCTGCCTCCGCACTGCCGCGATGCATTTGTGTACGCCGGAGGAACAGGAATGGGCAAGCACCACGCGTGCATGGATGAAGTGGCGGAGCTGGCCTCCGATACGGGATAGCACACCCTGAGACACAAGGGTGTACTGCCAGAAGAGGAGAGCTGGAGCGATGAACCGGATCACCACTCGTGGATGAAGATGACGATGGGGCAGGTGAGTCGGGTGGATGAAGGTGCGTGACGGCAGTAGTAGAAGGAGGAGCAATGATGGAGTCGAAAGGAGCAAGGATGGCGCAAGCTAAAGGCACGCTCACCTCTCCTATAATAGTTTCCCCAACGGACGTCATACTCGGAGCTCGTACAAGATCCTCCCCGAGTATAGGTGTGCCAGATGCTACTGGCGAAAGGATCCTGTCGATAGCAGTGATGCTTCTCTCCTCTGAGAATCGCTCACGCGCTGCCATCATCTACCGCTGTAGCATGACTACAGGCTCCCGCAGATGAGCATAATCTGCCTCTGACATGTCGAGGTGGCCCATGTCAACCTGGTGTAGAATAAGCTCTGCCTCACTGGATGCTGCACATGCAGACTGCACAACTCTTGAGTACAACGACATCTGCATCTCTGCTGCTGAAGACAATGGAACTGGTGCTGCTGCATCCTCCTGGGGGTCAACCAAGCTTGTAATGTGCTGAGACGCTGGAACATCGGATGTCGCATCCACATCACAACTCGTGTCTGTCATGCGAGGAGTGAGCGGTCGCATGCCGATAGAGAAGGAGAAGGAGGAGTTGTCAGTGTCCGTAGAGCATGTGGAAACGTCGTCCCTGCAGGTACTGCCACTCTCGGCGTCGATGTGATCGGTAGGGTCACCAACAGGTCAAACCGAGGGGGCAAAACTCAGCTCCTGCTTACGAGGTGAATCCATCTGCAGGTATGGATCTGCTCCAGTATCCTCGATTGCCGCCGTAATGGACACAAGTGTACACGGCTCCGGCTCAATAATGTCCTTCAAGGCGACCAACAAGCGCAGCTGGCGCTCACGCACTGTCCCGCCAGGAAGGCTGGTCGTTGCCACCTGCTCAATAATGGAGTGAAGACCACCATCTGACTCCGTCATGTGTGTCGGTACTCCGTCCTGTGCACGGGACGTAGACTCAGGGAACATGGGTGAGTCCTGACACTGAAGCTGGTGCTCAGGTAGCGCAGATGACACGGTGAAGCGTGCTGAGTCTGCTGCAGCACGTGTCCCAATGAAACCTCTCAGAACTGCTGCTCTCAAGAATGCCTCAACCTCCAAAAGACCAACCGGCCGAATCTGCTCATGCACTGTGAATGCTGTCGTACTGGTGTGAATCTCGTGCGCCAACGCCCCCGGAGATCCGTGTGGGGTATCCCGATTTGCACGAGACTCCTGTGCCACTGCGAGGCCGCTACCGGTTGGAGTCGCAAGTGGCACCGCCAAGGCACGCACGACCTGCACTCCTCCTGATGCAACCTACTGCTGTAGAATGTCCGACTGCTCCCCCAGTGTAGATGTCGACCTCAATGAAATGCACGTCCCAAGCACCCCAACATCCGCTGGACTGGTGTGAGTCTGCTGCACACTCTCCCCCAAAGGTATGGTATATGCATCTTGATCCGTACGAGACTCATGTGCCACCCCTGGGCATCTACCAGTCGGAGCCGCGAGTGGCACCGTCAAAGGACGCCGTGCCTGCGCTCCTCCTGATGTTGCCTGCTGCTGTGGAAGATTTGGATGCAACCTGGACGATGAAAGGCAACTCTCCACCATGAACGCCATGTCGGGGTCAGACTCCACGCCATGTGCTGTCACCGTATCATCTGAGTCTGCCTGAGCTAACTCTCAAGCAGCACGGCCCGACGCGAGTGCGGATCCTTTTGCTACTGTCACATCACGCAATGCGCGGTGACCACACTCCCCCTTGACAGGTACAGCAACGGAGGCCAAGGAGGTGGAGGATGTATCAACACCGGCGCGAGCATGCCGTGCGGAGCGCTGACGCTGACGTCGCAGAGTCACTCAACTGGAACGACTGCATGAAGGCATGTTATCGCGAGATGGCCTCGTGGTCGGAGAGTGAAGGATCGATTGGATGGTGGCAGCCTGGGACTTGCTAGCAGGTGGAGCTGAAGGTACACCATCCGATGAGGAAGGAGGAGAGGATGGAGGAGATGTGATCAAAGAGGCAGTCGACAAACGATTAGAAGAAGCATGCTCAGTGACGACGAGGTCACAAAGCCGCTGCACCGTCTGCCGGAGGCCGTGGATCTTGGCGAATATGCTTGCCAGAGGTCCAGCTAGGGGATCTACCAACGCCGGTAGATCCGTATGCTATGGAGGACGCAGGCTCGGCCGAGGCTGTAGCCAAGGTTGATGCCAGCCGGGAGGGCGCGACCAACAGCGACGCCAACCATGACGTCCATCACCACAGTAGTAACAGGCGAACGCGCAGGGCGCCTGCTTAGATGTCAGCACACTCATCTCGTGCGCTGGACGATGGATAGGTACCAAGGGTACTTACTCCAAGTGGTAAACACCAAGCCACGGGAGAGAATGAGGCCAGTAGGTACTCTCACTCCTGGAGGTCACGACGTCCAGGTTAGCAAACGTGACCAGACGGGACGAGCTGCACCACCACAGCACGCCCGGAGACTACAGTCTAACTAACTCCGACCACTAATGCTGCTGCCACTAATAAAGCGAAGACTGCTCCAAAACAAGAAGGGGTGGCGGCTGCAGGTGTGGCTGCTGCACCAAGCGGTAGACGACGTAGCCCTTGGAGATAGTAAGACTCGAATCCGACGTCGATCCTACGGGGTGAAGTGCGCGCACCAATCCACGGGCCCCAGGAAGACGGTGGTCCAGGACGCGTCTCGAAGCGAAAAATCGCCATCGACAACGATCTGCTGTCGGCGGAGAAGGCGAAAGTGCAAGCTCTCGCGCAGCCGCCGCACCATGTAGTCGTCGACAAACCACCGCTAGATACTCCTATTGCAGGTATGAGAGTTGCTGCTGCTGTGGCGGTAGTAGTTGGACGATTCTCCTTTTTTTTCTCTACTCTCTAGCCCTCAAGCCCCCTCTTATGTTCCTTTTTTCATCTTCTTTTGCCCTCAGCCTCCACCCCTTTTCTTTCTTTTTTCCTCACCCTCCACCCCTTTTTTTTTAGTTCTCCCCGTTGCTCGTCTTAAGCCCTTGCCTTTTTTTTCTCTCTTTTTTTTGTTTTTTTGTTTCACTCACTTTCAGGCGTACCCCTTTTTGTATCTTTTGTTACTCGCCCCCCCCTTTTCTTGATTGCCCGTAAGGTGGGCAAACGGGGAAAAAAAGGAGAGGGAGGGGGAGGGTGTTCGGCTTGTCTGGCCCTCCCTCCCGTGCATGCTCGCTCGCTCGCGGAGCGAGCGAGTGGGTGTGGGGGGGAGGAGGGAGCGAGGGGGGGGTCCTGTCCGCCCCACTGACCCGGCCCCTCCGCCGGTCGGCCGACGGGGCCGACGGGGCCGAGGGGGCCCACGAGGCCGACGGGCTGAGGGGACCCACGAGGCCGACGGGCCCCCTCCGAAGGGCCCCTTGGAGGGGCTCGGCGGGGCCCTCTGAGGGTCCTGTTGAGAAGGGGAAGAAAAAGGGGCGGGGGGAGGGGGGGCGAACGAGGCCGACATGCCCCCTCAGAGGGCCCCCCCACAGAGGAGGACTACGAAGCCCTCCTCACAGCGGCAGCAGCAGCTACAACGGCAGATGCAACTGCTACGGTTGTTGCTGCCACTACTGCTTCTGCTGCTGCTGCTGCTCTACGTAGCAGTTGCTGCTGCTGCTTGCTGCTGCCTCCGCGGCTGCTGCTGCTGCACGTTGCTGCTGATGTCGTCGCTGCTGCACGCTGCTGCTGCTGCCGCCGCTGCTGTAGTAGTAGCTGCTGCTGCTACTCCTATATGCTGCTGCTGCTATATGCCGCTGCTGCTGACGCTGCTGCTGCAGCGGCTGATGTGCTGCTACAGCTGCTTTCGGCGTTGCTGTTGCTACTGCACGCTGCTGCTACTACTGCTGCACTCTGCTGGTGCTGCTGCCGACGCTACTGCACGCTGCTGCTGCTGCCGCCGCTGCTACAGTGGCAGCTGTTGCTATTGCTTTTGCTGTTGCCGCCGCAGTCGCTATTGCTCCTTTTCGTGGCTCACCGCCCCTGTGGCGTTTACTTGCAGTCGTTCCGCGCTCCCTCACACTACTATCTATGTGGAGCCACGTGGCGTGTTCTCTTTGTGTTCTACCCACTGCTCCTGCTTCTGTTGCTCACACGACCACCAAGAAAGTATGAGCAGTGCCAAAAAATCTCAAAATCAATGTCCAGATATCACAAACGGCTTTCCAAACATCAGAAGCCCCACAACAGCCGTCGGGTCTCCTCGTCACACCGGTACAGTCAACCAGGTGCGCGGGTCTCAACCCACCGAGAAAACTCTCCTGCCTCCTAACAAGCCCACATGGCTGCCGGAACACATTGACCGCGTCTCGCCGGTGCTGGCGTAGGTGCTTGAGAGGTCTCGGTGTAGTCCGGAGGCCCGTCGTGTCGTCAAGCCCTCTTCTGCCATACACCCCGAATGTGGGTATATTGGTAAACTAGCAGTGTCGGTCGTGACGGGTGGAAGCCACACAAACCAACAATGTATTCACTAGAGGCGACAAAATTCTCCTGAGTTTGGCAAACGTTAAACTCTGTAAAGGTGACTGTTCGAAGCTCAAACCGGGATGGTTGGGCCCGTTTGAGATTGAGCGCATGCAAACCCCAGTGGTTGTTGACTCAAACTTCCCGACACTATGCAAGTTCACATGGTGTTCCATATCAGCGGACTCGAGCACTACCAAGACCCGGAGAGAACTTCCCGGCGGGGATGCGCCTCTTGTGCTTTGTGCCGTTCCTATACAGTTTACTGTGATCACTCGGCCGTGTCCATACTCGTGCAGATCCCTGAGGGAGGCGACCCTAGTGACACCGGCGCGACGAAAGGCGGCGGACTACCCGTCTGGAGCTGACCGACCACTGTTCTAGAGCCCCAGATGTCACCGGGACTCCTTGCTGTGCCTTCTACGTCTTGTAGGCGCCTTTCGGCGGACTGGACATGAGGCCCATTTGCATGTTTTTGCATTCTATACTCGCTGTCAGTCGATGGATGCATGCATGTGACCAGTCGTTGCGTGCGTCTTTTGATTCTGCACGTCTAGGTTCAGACGGCGTAGGATTTTGACATGTGTGCGCAGAGTTACGACCAAAACAGTGGTTTTGGGCCGGTTTTAGGACAGCTCTTGGACTGCCGCGTGCGACACCCGCCGTGCGCCGCGGCAGGTATTTATGCCCTGGACCTGTCAGTTGTCATCTCTCTCTGCATNGGCGCCTTTCGGCGGACTGGACATGAGGCCCATTTGCATGTTTTTGCATTCTATACTCGCTGTCAGTCGATGGATGCATGCATGTGACCAGTCGTTGCGTGCGTCTTTTGATTCTGCACGTCTAGGTTCAGACGGCGTAGGATTTTGACATGTGTGCGCAGAGTTACGACCAAAACAGTGGTTTTGGGCCGGTTTTAGGACAGCTCTTGGACTGCCGCGTGCAACACCCGCCATGCACCGCGGCAGGTATTTATGCCCTGGACCTGTCAGTTGTCATTTCTCTCTGCATATGCTATATTAAAGCATTCTGACACTTTGACTTGGGTCTCCTAGCCAAACCCTTGCCGTTGTGTGTACGACCTGTGACTGTCATCACCGTCTGACTAGGCACTGACGCCCGGTCAGCGGCTGTGTTGCTAGGAAGCTTCTATGCACTTTCTCATGGTATCAGAGCAATGAGACAGTTCTCACTGAGCTGCGCAGCAGAGACGCAGCAGAGCAGCAGCAGTGAGAGTCACCGCTGCAGCAGATCTTCTGGGACCCGTTGGAGACGGCCATCTGCCGTCCGCGCACTCCACCCACCACGTGAGATTGCAGCTGCTGAGGCAGCAGCAGCAGCACGCACCGCCACGCAGAGGTGTGTGGCGGCTGCGGTGCTTGCAGCCGCCACTCCCCACCCTCACAGCCGCAGCAGCAGCAGAGGCAGCGGCGGCAGCCGCGCAGCAGCAGCGCATTAGCAGCGGCCGCCATAGCAGCGTGGCAGCCGCAGCAGCAGCAGCAGCGCAACAGCGGCTTCGGCAGAGGCAGCGCAGCAGCGGTAGCGGCACAGCAGCAGCAGTGGCATTCGCGATGGCAGCAGCAGTACAGCAGTGGCAGCAGCAGCAGCGCGCGGCGGCGGAAGCCAGCAGCAGCTGGAGCGCGTAGCACCAGCGTCGCGCGCAGCAGCAGCCGCCGCGCGCAGCAACAGCAGCAGCAGCGCAGCCGCCGCTGCCACCGCTGCACACGCAGCTACGCAGCTGCCCTTGCAGCTGACAGCACAGCTACAGGAGCAGCTGGGCGGAAGTTGCTGCGCAGCTTCCGCGGAGCTGCCGCGCGCCACCGCGCAGCAGCAGAATCGTGACAAAAAAAAGGAGGGGAAAAACTGACGTCAGCATTGTTGGTTGCTGACGTCATCAGGTTGTGCTGACGTCAGCAACCACATGCTGATGTCAGCATTACACTTAGCCAAATTTTCAACCGAAAAGTCAAACGTTGCCAGCGTTTCAAATCCCCGAGAAACGCAGACGGTTTTGAAATCCGGCAAACTTGACCTGTCATCCGATAGTGAGCGGCGACATGAGTTCGCCCGACGACAAGGGCAAGGGACCAGGTGATCCCTCCTCCTCTTCTTCAGGGGTATTGAGCCCTCGCTCACAGGCCATTGAGGACCTGCGCAGTCAGTAGGAGGAGATGCGTCGTCTGCAGCGAGAGCAGACTGACGCTATACGCACACTGACCGAGCTCCTGCGCGCTCAGTCCACGGCTCGTCCGCGGATTTTTGAGGGAGCTCCCGGCGTTGCGGCCTCCACCCAGCACTCAGCTCAGGTGCCCGTGACAGGTGCCCCGCCTGCTTCACCTCTTGGTGTGGTCTCCCCACCACCTGCGGACCTCCTTGATGACGAGCCATTCATGCCAGGCTTTGAGGATGACTCCCAGGAGCGGGAGATTCGTCTTCTATAAGAGCGCCTCCGTCAGCTGCAGACGGGTATCCGACCTCCACCCGTGTCCCCGATACAATGGTCACCTGACTTCCCCAGTGATCACCCCCTTCCAGGAGTTTTTCCCATCACTCGCCCTCCTCAGCCTGCGGCTGCTCTCCCCACGGAGCGGTAGCCAAAGGAATTTGAGGCACCACCTCCACGGTACATCAGCGAGGATGGATTTGACTGCTGGGAGATCCTGTTTCAGGTGTGGGCCACTTCTGAGGGAGTGTGGCCTTACTACCACAGCCCATACCAGTCTACAGATCCAGCACAGGTGCTGACAGTAGCCCGGGCCATGCGAGGGCTTCTCTACGCCATGCCACGCGAGACTGTCGTTGACTTCCGTCCCTTCCTCGGCGAGGCTGGCTCAGGCATCGGAGCTGATCCTCGTGGAGGCTGGGATCTGGCGTTGTCCCTACTGGCCGCAGAGACGCACGCCACGCGTGCGTCACACATTCGCACTTTCCACTCTCTTCGTCAGGGACCAGCGGAGCCTGCAGCGGATTACTGGCGACGTGCCATGCGTATCTACACGCGCCTGGGGACCTCAGGGGGCACACAGCTGTGGGCGCTTTGGACGATCATGCTCGGAGTTTGCCTGGAGTACACCGATGTATTCACACGGTACAGCGACGCTACTCTCGAGCCTTTCTCAGCCACCCTGCAGCTGCTCCCGTGGGCCCATCAGCTTTTCCTCCAGGTGACGTCGGCCCGCGAGGCTGCAGTAGCACATCAGGAGACTTCCCTCGCTGCAGCAGTCCTCGCCTCACCACCATCTTCCCTCTTGCAGTCACCCTCACCTTCCTCCATCACGACCTCATCTTCCTCCTCCTCTTCGACCCCGTCTACACCCACGCAGACGCAGGGCGTTGTAGCAGCTGCCCAGGGGAAGAAGAAGAATAGGAAGCGTGGATCGGGTTAGCAGTAGTCGTCATCCAGTGGTAGCAGTGGCCGTTCCGTGCACTGCTACAACTGTGGAGGTGCCCATCGCTATACCGAGTGCTAGCAGCCGCTCGACGGGGAGCGCATCACTCGCGGACTTCAGGCTGCCCATGCTGCTCGCACCGCGTCCGGCACGTCGACCGCACACTCCTCTGGACACGCGGCGACTACGACTGCAGCTGTTCTTGCATCCTCACCGGCGAGCAGCAGTGATCCTAACCCACGTGACCTCACCATCGCCGAGCTTCGTCATCTTCTGGTGCTTCCCTTTAAGGGAGGTGCGAGTGTGTTGTCATCGTTGAGTGGGTCACAGACTGCTTGTTCGTCCGTCCTCGTGACTCGTGATGACACGTGTGGGGGAGCACAGTCCTCATGTGATGATGATGGGCCTGACTGCACTGACTGGATTCATGAGTCTCACCTTCGTGATGTACGTCGTTCCGTCCCANGCCGAGCTTCGTCATCTTCTGGTGCTTCCCTTTAAGGGAGGTGCGAGTGTGTTGTCATCGTTGAGTGGGTCACAGACTGCTTGTTCGTCCGTCCTCGTGACTCGTGATGACACGTGTGGGGGAGCACAGTCCTCATGTGATGATGATGGGCCTGACTGCACTGACTGGATTCATGAGTCTCACCTTCGTGATGTACGTCGTTCCGTCCCACTGACGGCTCAGCGTCCCTCTGATGCCGAGTGTTCTATTGCTCGCTGTACAGTGACGTCCACCAGTCGTGACTCCGGTGGTACTTGGATCATCGATTCCGGTGCCACCCACCACATGACGTGTCGTCGTAGTGACTTTGTCGTACTTGGTCCTGTCACGACTGTCCGTTCTGTTCGTATAGGTTCTGGGAAGTCCTTACCGGTTCACGGTGTTGGGGTTGTATGCTTTGATGGTCCGTCTGGCCCCCTGTATCTCTGTGACGTGCTATTTGTGCCTGATCTTGAGCTCAGTCTGCTGTCTGTGCGTGCCTGCACTCTGATGGGTCTCTTCGTTGAGCATACCGCTGATTCAGAGACTATGACTGCTCTTGACACCCGTAGCATTGTCCTGCGTGCTTCAGTCATCGATGATTTGTACCGCATTGCTCGGCCCTCCTCCCCTTGCTCTCCCTCCTCCTCTGGTCGCATTTTTGTCACTAGTGTTCTATCCCCAGAACACCAGCGGTTGCTTCACCGACGTCTGTGTCACGTGGGCTCCGACACTGTGTCGAAGCTCATCCGGACACAGTCCGCTCTTGGTCTTGACGTGGCTTCTTTTGAGAAGCCACCCAAGACCGACTGTCTTTTTTGCGCTCAGGGTAAGAGGCACCGGTGTACTTACCCTGATTCGCGTTCCGGAGCGCTGAGGCCCCTTGAATTGGTCCACTCGGACCTGCTCGGTCCTCTCCCGGTCGAGTCGCTGTCCGAGAGGGGCCGGTATGTTATGCCGCTGACTGATGACTTCACCCGGATGTGGTGGGTCTACAGTCTGCGTCAGAAGAGCGGCGCCGCCCTTGCGGTTCGGCTCTGGCTCGTGATGGCTGAGCGTCAGTCTCGCCACACGCTACATACCTTTCGCTCGGATCGCGGCGGCAAGTTCCTCGGCGAGATGGACTTCTTCTTTGCTGAGCACGGCATTTTTCACCTGGTCTCCGCTCCTGCTACCCCACAGCAAAACGGTGTATCTGAGCGCTGGAACCGCACCATGGAGAATGCGGTCCGCGCCATGCGGTCTGAGTGCGGTCTCCCAGAGTCCTTCGCATTTGAGGGCTTTGCCTACATGACTTGGGTCTGGAACCGCCTCCCGCATGGTCCGCTTCCGGATCATGTTACACCGTGCGAGCTCTGGTTTGGCCACCGTGCCGATCTTCGTCTCGCACGCGTCTGGGGATCCCTGGCCTTCGTATGGTACACCGAGGACTAGCAGGGGTCCAAGGTCTCCCCTTGGGGTCGCTTGTGTGCCTTCATCGGCATCTCCCCGCGGTCGAAGGCCTGGCACTTTTGGGACCCCACTCGCCGTTGTGTCATTGAGTCCCGAGACGCGCTGTTTTTTTAGTCACTCACATACCGTGATCTGACCTCGATCACAGCGCTCTCTACAGCTCATCTCCCTTCCTGTGAGGGTCCTCGGCGGATGGGGGAGACCTCTTCGCCAGCGACCATTCCTCGCCAGGCTGATGTGTCCGCTCGAGTCCCCTCTCGATCTCCAGCACTTGATGATCCGGCTATCATTGCCGTTGGTCCAGAGATCCCGCCTGTCCAGCCAGTTTCGCACCCCACAGGTACCTCTACTCCCAAGCCTCCTCCTGCATCACCCTTTGTGTCCACTGGCACCCCTGTTCCGAGGTCTCACCCAGCCCAGCCCACTCCTGTCTCTACGTCAGCTGACACTCCTGTCTCATTGTCCGGGTCAGCCTTGCCCGCTTTCATCCCCAGCTCAGTGTCCCCCACACACATATCTCCGCGCACGGCTTCTCCGACTCCCTCGTCTCAGCCCTCACCAGCTGTGGTTGTACCTGTCCCTGTGGTCGTACGTGTTCCTGAGCCTGAGGTGCGCCCCTCGACCTCCGGTTACTCCCGTGAGCCCAGTGGTCGCCTTCGACCACTGGATTCTGGAGCTCAGCGAGCTTTGGGTTCCGGACCCAGACGTTCCTCTCGCAGCATCGGGAGCGGTGATCCAGGCACAAAAGCCTTAGGCCTGAGTGTCCGCACTGAGCTTTCAGAGGTACACCCAGCGTGTCCCACAGGGCACGACCTGGTTACTCGCGAGTTCCATATCGCATGTGACGCAGCAGCTGATCTTGTGGCCGTCAGGCCAGACACTGAGGCGTGTGCACTTGCCATGCAGAGTTCCCCCTCTATGGCGCCGGACCCGGGCACATTGAGGGAGGCTTTCTCATCGCAGGATGTTGATGCCTGGCGAGCTGCTTGCGAGGATGAGCATCGCGCTATCCGAGAGCACGGAGTCTACGAGCTGGTCGACCTTCCCCCTGGGAGGAAGGCGATTCAGGTCAAGTGGGTCTTTCGCAAGAAAGTGAAGCCGGATGGCTCACTGGAACGCTACAAGGCCCGCTTGGTCGTCAAGGGGTTCTCTCAGATTGAGGGAGTTGATTACACTGACACCTTTGCCCCTGTCGGCCGCATG
>SZWC01011832.1:48580-90011 GCA_023375785.1 Penium margaritaceum
GGTCTTGACGCGGCTTCCTTCGAGAAGCCGCCCAAGACCGACTGTCTGTTCTGCGCTCAGGGCAAGATGCATCGATGCACCTACCCTGCCTCCGTCACTCACGCGCAGCGTCCCCTGGAGCTTGTCCACTCAGACCTCCTCGGACCTCTCCCTGTCGAGTCTGTCACTGACCATGGTCGGTATGTTCTTACACTCACGGATGACTTCACCCGCATGCGGTGGGTCTACTGCCTCCGCCACAAGAGTGATGCCGCTCTAGCCGTGCGCTTGTGGCTCGTGATGGCCGAGCGCCAGTCTCGTCACTCCCTCCACACCTTCCGCTCTGACCGCGGCGGTGAGTATCTCGGTGAGCTGACCACTCACTTCGCCGAGCTTGGTATCTATCACCAGCTCTCGGCCCCTGCTACGCCACAGCAGAACGGTGTGTCCGTGCACTGGAACCGCACCATGGAGGACGCGGTTCGCGCCATGCGCACTGAGTGCGGTCTCCCAGAGTCCTTCGCCTTTGAGGGCTTCGCCTACATGACGTGGGTCCGGAACCGCCTCCCGCATGGTCCCTTGCCGGACCACGTCACGCCGTATGAGCTGTGGTTCGGTCACCGTGCGGACCTCAGGCTTGCTCGCGTCTGGGGTTCCTTGGCCTGTGTCTGGTACACCGAGGACCAGCAGGGGTCCAAGGTCTCTCCGCGCGGCCGGATGTGTGCCTTCCTCGGTGTCTCCTCACGCTCCAAAGCGTGCCGTTTCTGGGATGCGGGTCGCCACCGCATCGTTGAGTCGCACGACGCGCTGTTTTTTGAGGCACTGTCGTACCGCGACCTGTCTGCCATTCTCACCCAGGCAGTGTCTCACGTTCCCACCTGTGAGGCCTCCCGTCAGATGGGGGAGTCTACCCCACAGGGTGAGTCCGTCCGGGGTGCCTCCGGGGTGGGACCGTTGCTAGCCACCATTGACCCGGCCATCATTGCTGTCGGGCCTGTGGTCTCTACGCCTGCCCCGCTTGCGCCCGCCACAACTACCTCGCCCGCACCTGCAGCGCCTGCTTCGTCCGCACCTGCAGCGCCTGCTTCACCCGCACCTGCAGCGCCTGCTTCGCCCGCACCTGCAGCGCCTGCTTCGCCCGTACCTACAGCGCCTGCTTCGCCCGCACCTGCAGTGCCTGCTTCGCCTGCCGGGGCTGCACCTACCGCCTCTTCGCCTGCGGCGCCTGCCTCACCCGCGCCCGCCGCGACTGTCTCGCCCGCGCCTGCCGCGACCGCCTCGTCCGTGCCTGCAGCGCCTGTTTCGCCCGCGCCTGCCGCGCCTGTCTCGCACACGCCTGCAACGTCTCCATAGACAACACCTGCCCTCCCTGTGCCAGAACCGTCGGTCAGCTCAGACTCGGGCTACTCCCGTGGACCAGGTGGGCGTCTCCGCCCACTGGCCTCACGAGCACCTTCGACTGCGGTTGCGCCACCCAGACGACGCACGCGCACCGTGCACAGTGGTGACCCTAGCACAAAGGCTCTCGGCCTAAGTGTCCAAGGCACCTATACGGAGGTGCACCCAGCTTGTCCCATTGGGCACCAGCTGATCGCTGACGAGCACGAGGCTGCACAAGCAGCTGCCGCTGACCTAGTTGCGGTCCGTCCGACCCATGAGACATGTGTCCTGGCCACCCGGAGCTCCCCTTTGACGTTCCCTGATCCAGAAACGTTAAAGGAGGCTCTCTCATGAGAGGATGCTGAGCAGTGGCGGGCCGCCTGTGAGGACGAGCTCAGGGCCATCCGGGAGCACGGTGTCTTTGAGCTGGTCGACCGTCCTGGGGGACGGAAGGTCGTGCAGGCCAAGTGGGTCTTCCGCAAGAAGGTGAAGCCTGACGGCTCACTGGACTACTATAAGGCCCGCTTGACTGCCAAGGGATTCTCTCAGGTTGAGGGGATCGACTTCACTGGCACCTTTGCCCCTGTTGGCCGCATGACCATAGCTCGTGCGCTGCTTGGTGTGGTTGCTCACCATGACTGGGAGCTACACCAGATGGATGTGAACAATGCGTTCCTCCACGGCACCTTGGAGGAGGAGATTTACATGGTCCAGCCACCTGGGTTTGAGGTCGAAGGCAACAAGGTCTGGCGCTTGCACAAGGCCTTGTATGGCCTGAAGCAGTCGCCCCGGTGCTGGAACCGAGAGATCACTCGCACCCTCAATCAGGCCGAGTAAGTCCAGAGTGATGCCGACCCGTCACTTTTCATCCGACGGACAGCCGAGCACCTCCCTGCCATTCTGGTGTATGTGGACGATCTCCTGATTGCGTCTCCTTCACTGGAGGCCGTGAAGGAGGCCAAGGCGGTCCTGCAGGCCGCCTACAGGATGAAGGACCTTGGTCCAGCGGCTGTTTTCCTCGGGATGGAGATTGTGCGTGATCTTCGTCGACGGACACTCCTCCTCCATCAGGCACGGTATGCACAGGTTGTGGGGGAGCGGTTTGCTGACCTCCTTGGCGTTGTTCCCGCCGCCTGGTCACCAATCACTCCCGACGGGCAGGACGCCCCGAAGGTGACAGACCCAGCCGATCTAGGCGAGACTGTGGACGTGACCCTGTACTTGCGCATCATTGGCTCACTGATGTACTTGGCCATGACCACACGTCCCGACATTGCGTTCGCTGTCAACCTACTCGCACAGTTCAGTCAGTCCCCTCGGGCTCGCGCTCTGCACGCAGCTTTGCGAGTCGTCCGGTACGTGGTCTCCACACCGTATCACGGTCTCTGCTTTCGGAGACAGTGCTTGGTTGCGGTAGATGGCTACACCGACAGCGACTGGGCATGGAGTCCTGATGGACGCAGCCGCACGGGTTACGTGTTGTTGCTTGGTGGCACCGCTGTGTCTTGGCGCAGCGGCAAGCAGGGGTGCATTGCTCGCAGCTCCTCAGAGGCTGAGCATGTTGCTCTCGGCGCTGGCGCCGCTGAGGCGGTGTGGCTGCAGCGGTTGTTCCAGTGCTTGGGTCAGTCCGTGCCTACCATCATCCTTCGATGCGACAACCAGAGTGCTCTCGCGATCGCTGAGAACTCTGGTGTGTTCCACGCACGCACGAAGCACATCGCTGTCGAGTATCATTTCGTGCGTGATCTGGTGGAGCGGCAGTTGATCTCCATCGTCTGGGTGGGCACAGACTTCCAGCGCGCTGACTTCCTGACCAAGGCACTGGCACGTGGGAAGTTCCTCGGGGCTGTTCGTTCTGTCGGATTGCGACCCCTGTCCGAGAGTGGATGATTGTCCGGGTCCCTATTGAGCACTCTGTGTTGTACCGGCACGCGTTCTGCACGTGTATGGACATGCGTACCATCGGGTCATGGGGGAGTGTTGTGATGTTGTCAGTCATACACAGTTGTACAGTTGGTTGTGACCACTCGGCCGTGTCCATGCTCGTGCAGATCCTTGAGGCNGCATCCGTAGGATCAGACGGCGCTCCGTTTGGACGCTTGTGGGCAGAGTTATGGCCAAAAGAGTGGTTTTGGGCCGGTTCAGGTTTGACAGGCACCGCCGTGTGCGCCACCCGCCGTGAGCCACGGCGGCTATTTATGCTGTGGACCTGTCATTTGTTATTTCTCTCTGCATTTACTTCAGTTGAAGCTTGAGATAAAAGTGCACGTGTCTCTCCCTACCATTGCTGTCCCTTGCATGACCTGTGTGTCAACCAGCCAGACCCGTGCTGTCAGGCTAGCAAGCAGAAAGGCTAGGAAGCTTCCTGGAATCTTCTCACTTGGAACTGTGGATGTTGAGTCTAGAGGAAATAAACAGAGAGAGTATCGATCATGTGTTGGTTTATGTGTCACAGAATCATAGTGACCTCTGGCCTCGTTGCACGATCATCACGCTCATGCAGGTGCTCGACCAGAGAGAGACCCTGCCACCAGTTGCTCCATTGTTGAAAAGAGACAGGGATGCCATGGCAAGATTGTGTGACCAGTCGGCCTCATGACGAGTGGAAGAGAGGCATCACCAGCAGTTGTGGTATTCTTACTCTGATCAAAAAATTTCCTTCTCACGTGTTAGCACTCGATGTTTTGTTGGAACTCTTGGTACTGTTCTATGGTTGTGGGTAGCCGGGTGATTTCCCAGAACTAGATGCTGCCGGAATTTCGTCAGGCGGCTGGATTGGCAGATTTTTCCTCACTGTGGCGAGGTGACTTGCATCCCACCACTTTCAAGGGCATCGAGGGAAAGTGAACCCACTGCTTGCTCGCTCTCGCTCTCGTCACGTGACACCTTTCACCTCGCTCACTTGTTACTCTTGACTTCCCTGAATTTGAGCTTGGGTCATCAATCCATGGCGCATCCTCACCGCATCTCATCACGTGCTTGCTCTTGGGTGCCGCTGTAGTAGTCTAGTTAGTCCCACGTGCCTACTTACTGGTATTAGAGAAGCTTACAGAAGTAGGACGGCAGAGACAGCTTCTTTCCATTGATCCTAGGGTTGCGGGTTTGTTAGGTGCCACTCACTCGCAGAAGGAGGAGACGCCCTCAGATCTCAGCGAGTACACGTCTCCACTCCATCTTCAGTCCCACCATCCACAGGTTGCGGGCTCTCTTGTATTGGCTTCACTCCATCAACGTTTAGTGTTTTGCCCACGCTTTGGCGCTCTTGCAACAACAGCGATAGTGAGAGTACAGGAGCAACTAACCGAGAATCTCACCCACAGGCGGCACCAGCCACTTGAGCAGCACTGGCATGTCGCATTGCTGCAAGCCGAAAGCTACATTGCCACCTGGTTTCTGTGGCAGGATTTTAGAGACAATCAGTTTGCGAAGGGAATAACTGCATTTTGTGTTGTTTTTTTTTACATAGACATGGTCAAAATGTTATTAGGGCTAATCATGAGCTCTCCAACGTACCAAACTGTGCAAAATTTGGCCATGCGTAGCCCAAGTTACGCTTGTTGAAGCGCGGGTCTCACCCACCAAAAAAACGCCCAACACCTCCATGGTACGCACACGCCGTGGCGCCTTCCTTCACGTGCGAAGCGCCTTTCCCAAGGTGCAGATTCTGTTGCACGTGATGTAGGGGTCCCCTACACTGTTTGGACACACCTCCCCCACTTTTGGGTTGAGTTTGGTGATGGGGTGTTATAAGGTTTGAAACCTGTTAGCGGACCTGTAGTCAGAGTTTTGACTGTCCCCGAGTAACAAAACGTACTACTGAGTTTCGGACGCCGAGCCAGGATTTTGGCCGTGTCCCCCAATAACAACCTGCACTGCTAGATCCAGTGGATATTATCCATCGAACGCCTCGGCAGTCTTCCGGGCCAAAATCCCGAGATGGACATTTTGTTACCCGTTCCCGTCGATTTTTCACCGGAAGTCGAGTCGCAGCCGGCTCTCAGAGCCGCCACGCACACCCAACTTTGGAAGATCATACCGCCCTCGTTACCTGTCCAATTCCGGTGAAACAAATTTCACCAAATTAAGCGACTCGTCATGTTTCAGGGGTAATCCTCCATTTTAGGATCCAAGCAATACTCAAGACGTTAGATCAAAGTGCGAGGATTTTCCTCTCTCTACCGGCTCATGGTGCCTCCCGGCGCCGCACTTGGACATGGAGAGGGGCAAGTTTTCAACATTATCCCCCTTGCACCTGCCATGCCCACTGCTTCAGCTTGCATTCAACTGTCTTCCACTATGCCTTCCAGCCTATCATAGCTAGTCATCCCAAGCTCGGCCACGCTCATCGCGTGCCGGTCCGTGGGTTACGCTTTGGTCAAGCAATCGGCAAGCATGTTGTGCGTGCTGTAGTGTTGTAGAACCACCTGCCCCTTTTCAACCATGTCCCGTGCATGATGATAACACAAGTGAATGTGCTTCGTCCTACTCTGCTGCATTGGGTTGTTGGTCAGTGAGATGAAGCCGATGTTGTCCTCTTGCACCACCGTAGGCTCCTGCTATGGCATGCCCAGCTCCCCCAGCAACCTACGGAGCCATACCGTCTCCTTGACTGCCTCGGCCAGAGCGATGTACTCTCCTTCCACTGTGGAGGTGGCGACGCAGTCCTACTTCTTACTGCACCACGAGACTACTGTACCAGCAAGGAAGAACACGTAGCCGGATGTGGCCTTCCACTTGTCCACATCGCCAGCGTAATCTACATCCGTGTAACAGACCAGGCACAAGGGGTCCTCCTCCTCCTTGCCATCGAACCTCAGGCATGCATGCTACGTCGTCTGCAGGTAGCGGAGGATGTGCTTGACTGCCTACCAGTGTAGTGGCCCATAATCAGCCAAGTATCTGCTTTATTAGCCCACCACGTAGGCCAAGTCTGGTCGAGTCGCCACCATGATGTAAATGAGGCTGCCCACCACTGCTTGGTAGAGCACCCGTGCCATGTCCTACCGTTCTTCTTTTGTTTGTGACACCATTTTTGCACTCAGGTCACAAGTCGTGGAGATAGGAATGCAGACTGGTTTGTTGTCCTCCATGCTCTACCACTTTAGCACCTCGTCCACGTATTTTGGCCTGCCCCAGCTCAAGGGTGCGCACCCTCCGGTTCCACATAATACTCACCCCGAGGTATAACTCTAGCTCCCCCATGTCCAACATCAAGAACTTGTCGCTCAACTGCTCTTTCAACTGCTTTAGGCTCGGCAGGTCTGAGGAGCACAAGATCAGATCGTCCATGTAGAGTGCAATGACCAGATGAAGGATCTTGCTACGTCGTAGTATACGCTGTGATCCGCCTCACAGTGCTTGAAGCCGAGTTGTGCCATGAAGTTGTCCATCTGTTGGTACCAACATCTGGACGATTGTTCTAGCCCATACAAGGACTTCCACATCTTGCACACCTTTCCTTCGAGCACCTCCACCCCCTCGAGCACCTCCTTGTAGATTTATTTTTCGATGATGCTGTTGAAGAAGGCCGTCTTTATGTCCATCTGGTACAATATCATATCCTTTGTGGCTGCCACCGCAAGGATTGCCTGGATGCTTGTGAACTTTACAATGGGGGAAAGCGTCTCATCATAGTTCTCCCCCTTAGGTTGTGCGTACCACTTTGCCACGAGGCACACCTTGTACTTGTCCACAACACCTTCTTTGTGAACTTGGTCTTGAAGACCCACTTGGAGCCGATGACCTTGGTGTCTTTCGGCCTGTCAACCACGTCCCACGTGTTGTTTTCAGCAATGGACACCAAGTCCAATTTCATGCCGGTATCCTACTGCTTCCCCTCGGACCATGCAAGTGCCTCTTGCACGGTCGTCGGCTCCGTTGATACAGCCAGCATGCACCGCGTCATGCCAATCCATCAACCCGTGTCTGCGTCGAAGCACTTCCTTGCTCTCCACTGTCTCCCGCTGCGGCACGGTAGTTTTGTTGGTGCCTTGTCGCTGTGCTGAGATCCTTCTGGCTCTGCTCTCTCCTATGAAGTATCGACCGGACGGTTCCCCAAGGGTCTCTCTTGCTCCGGCAAAACATTGTCCAGAGGATTTTTCCCCGACGCCCGGCGCGAACTCCACCGGTAGTATCCGCTTTGGCACCCGTAGAGCCTCCTCCGAAGGATCTTTCCATCGAATCTCCAGCCTAGCTGCATTGTTGTCGGATTCCTCCATGTCGGCTGCTGCACTTGCTGCACCACCGCACTCTGATGCCACATCCTCAACCTCCGGTCCCGTCGGTTCCTTCGCGTAGTCAAGGAGCTGTAATGACTATCCCTGTTTTGGAGTGTTCCCAATGCTCATGTCGTTGCTGCTATTACTGAATCTCTGCTGCTCGTCAAACTCGACCTCACGGCTATGGATGATCTCTTGCATGCACGGGTCCTAGAGCCAATATTATTTGTGTGTGCTCTCATAGCCGAGGAACAAGAACGGCTTTGCCTGTGCTTCTAGCTAGCTATCGCGTCGCTATGAAGCCTGCACCATCGCGTGTGCCTTGCACCCGGACACCTTCAGGTGCACCACATTTGGTTTGCGCCCGCTCCAAACCTCTTGCAGCGTCTTCTTGCCACCATGCAGCACCACTTTTGGGGTGAGGTTGATTGTGAAGCTCCCTGTCCCCACAGCATCTCTCCACAACCCTCGCGACAATCTTGCATCCACAAGCATGGTCCGCACCATATTTAGCAGTGTCTCATTCGCCCGCTCCGCCACTCTGTTAGACTGTGGTGATTATTACGTAGTGGGTTCCCACTTGATGCCCTGCTGCTTCATCCACCCGTTGCAGCCAACATACTCTTGTTATTGTCGCTGTGTAGCGCTCTGACATTGTGGCCAGTCTCCCTCTCCACCATTGTGACGTACTCCTTCAGCCGGTCAAGGATCTCACCTTTCCGCTTCATGAAGTTCACGACAAGCTTCATACTGAAACCATCGATGAAGGTGACAAAGTATCTCATGCCGCTGTTTGACAGCGTTTTGAATGGTCTGTACACATTGCTATGCACAACCTCCAGAAGGTCCTTTGTGCGAGCAGCGTTCTTGCTGAATGGCTTGCGCTACGCCTTGCCCAAAATGTAAGGCTTGCATATTTTGTGCGCTGCTACATCTGCTGCACCGTTTGCTGCACCGTCGATGATGAGGCCACGCACCATGTCGCGCTTCGTCATCTCCTTAGCGGTTGCAGGATCTGAATTCCCCAACCAACAGTGCCAGAGCTCCAGATCGGCGCTTCCTCCCTTGGCCATGCTGACAACGCACTCGTGCAAGTCTGTTGCGTCCGATGTCGTAGGGATCAACTTGATCTCCATGATGTAGAGAGCGCCCTCGCGCTTCACCACCAGCACGACCTCATCGACGTCGTCGTTGCGAACCACTACGCTCTTCCTGCGAAAGAGCACCTCATACCCCTTATTCATCAAGCGGCTAACACTTAGAATGTCAGCCAGGCTGGACACGTGCTACACATCATGGATTGTGCATAGCTCCTTCTTACCGCCCACCACGACTTTCACGTCCATGTCACCTTGGCTGACCGACGAATCGACTTTGTCGTTCGCAACCATCATTGACTTGGAGGACTTCTCGTAGGTGAAGAACCCCACCTTCTCGACCTGGATGTGCTCCTCGGCCCCAAAATCTAGGCACCACCTTTTGGCCTTCTTGAGGAAGTGGTTTTTGTTGCCATTGAGGAACGACCTACCCTTGGTGTTTTTTGTCGCCAGCCTTTTCCTCCTCCGGGCACTCACGGGCCCAATGACCCTCCTTGCTGCAATTCCGATACACACCTTTCTTGGTGTCCTTCTTGCCACTGCTTCCTTTTCTCCCACTTCCGCCACCACAAGTTTTGATGACAAGGGCCGATGAAGAAGACAAGGACTACTTGTAGCTGTGGTGTTGTGCCTCATTGCGGATGTACTCTACGACCACACCACCGGTGAGCTTGTCCTCTGGTCATCCTCTGAGGACAGTGATGAGGGGATCCCAACTGTTAGGTAGGGCCATGAGGAGGGTCATTGCCTACACTTGCATGTCAATCTTCCACCCCACCTCATTGCATAGTGAGGCGAGCGAGTCAATTTGCTGTATGGCGGAGATGACATCATCTCCCTCCTCGATTCTCACCGTGAGGAGTCGCTTCATCGCAAAGATTTTGTTCGAGAGCGACTTGGATTGGTAGATGGTGCAAAGATTTTGCCAAGCCTTGGCAGCCAGCGTGCAGCCTTGGAAGTAGCCACACTGTGACTTGGCTATCCCGGACACTAGGAGCATGAGTGTCTTTGTGTTCTTCATTTCGAAGGCCTGCGTCCCCGTGTCCGCAGCAGTCATCTCTGCGAGCAACTCCTTTCCCAACATGATGTCCAGTAGCCCCTTTTGCGCGAGGTGCAGCTCGAACTGCCACCTCCATAGCCCAAAGCTTTGGGTGCTTGCATACTTCTGAATGGTTTCCATCTCCTCCTACGCCATTTGCGCAGTTGCTACCTCGACAGGTTCTAAAAAATTCACGGTGACGTCCAAGATGATAATCCCATGCATTGCAGAAGACGTGAACGTTGGAGACGATTAGACCCGTGGGCCAAAAACTCTTTGTCAAGAAATTTGCATGGTGCGGTTCTGACGTTGGTGTGATTTGTCTCTAGTGGTTCACATCTTTCATTTTTTGATGAATCTGAGACTAAGAGTGTGCTTTCTGGTCGACCTACGCTATGTGAGCAGGGTTTTAGAGACGATGAATGTTTGAAGGGAATGACGACATTTTGCGTTTTTTTTGTACATGGACATAATCAGAACAGTTTTAGGGCTATTCATGAGCTCTCCAATGCACAAAACCGTGCATGATTGGGCCAATTCTAGCCCAAATTACGCTTGCCAAAGCACATATCTCACACACCACAGAAACACCTAACGCCTCCATGTTTCGCACACACCGTGGCGTCTTGCTTCACGTGTAAAGCGCCTTTCCCAAGATGCAAATCCCGTTGCACGTGGTGTAGGGGTCCCCTGCACTGTTTCAAAATACCTGTCCTACTTTTGGGTCAAGTTTGCTGATGGGGTGTAACAAGGTTTGAAACCAATCCACGGACCTGCTGTCAGAATTTTGCCCAAGTCCCCGAGTAACAAAGCGTACTACTGAGTTTCGGACGCCGAGCCAGGATTTTGGCCAGTAACAACCTGCACTACTGCATCCGGTGGATATAATCTACCAGACTCCTTGACAGTCTTCCGGGAAAAAATCCCCAGTTGGATGTTTTCTTACTCGTTCCGGTCGAATTTTCACCGGAAGTCGAGTTGCGGCCGGCTCTTAGAGCCGCCACGCACACCCCAACTTTGGAAGCTCATTTCTCCCTTGTTACATGTCCGATTATGGGGAAACAACTTCCAACAAATTCAGTGGCTTGTCACATTTCAGGGGCAATCCTACATTTTAGAATCCGAGTAATTCTCAAGCTGCTAGATCAAACTGCAAGGATTTTCCTCTCTCTGGCTGCTCGTCGGTGCCTCCGGTGCCGCACTTGGGCATGCGGAGGGGCACATTCTAAACACCCTGTCTCCTGACCACATTCAACTCTTCCATCATCGTCTTTGCCATGTGCACACTGATTTCATCACCAGCATGCTCCGTCTTCAACCTGTAATTGGTTTGTCACCCTCCACCTTTCCTTCCCCTTGCCCCTCCGATTTTCTGCATTGTGTCTAGGGCAAGGTACACTGCTCCCCATTTTTCTTTCTCTGAATCTCAGTGGACTCACACCTTATACAATATTCATGGTCATGTCATGGGCAATTTGTCCCATGAATCCCCTGGGGACATCGTGCCCTACATCGTATGTCTCATTGCTGAGTGCCCTTGCTTGTGGTAGGTCTTCGCTTGTTGTGGGAAGTGTGATAACTGTACGGTCATTGAGTCTTGGCTTGTTCAAGTAGTGTTCCAATCAACGGTCACTGCATAGTTTTAATAGTGATTGAGTTCCTCAGGTCCTTGACTCCAAGGAGGTCTGTTGTAGACCTCTGCTGTCTATACTGTTGACATGGTGTGCCCCTTGCCATGAATGCCATTGATCGTATTCCCTGGTCTGACCACTGAAGAGTGGTCAAAAATCCCATCTGACGTTAGATTTGGATTCCTTGAAAATTCCTTGCAAGATTGAGCTTTGAATCGCTCAATTTGAGTGAGGTTTTAGAAATTTGGCCTAGCCCGAAGTTCGGGTGTTTGGCGGGTGGAATCTGGTATCCGCGATGTGCATTGTGCGCCTGGACAGGACGGGGTTTTTTGACGTGTCAATGGCACTCATGTTGCCAATCTTGATGACCGTCGCCATTGCCTGTGGTGCCTTCATCTCGGACAGCAAGCTTCGTAGCCACTACATCTCTTTACACACCTCAGCCAAGGCGATGTACTCAGCTTCAGCTGTTGACAGAGAGAAACATTCATGCTTGCGACTTGTCCAACTGACTGCACCTCCATTCAACATACACACAAAACCGGAGGTAGATTTTCTGTCATCGATATTCCCTATCCAATCAGCATCAGTGTAGCACATGAGACGGAGTGAAGCAAATGTAGCGATGCCTCCAAACTGGAGCCTCACGTGCCGCGTCCCCTGAAGGTAGCGCATGATGCGCTTCACGGCCTGCCAGTGAAGTGGACCTGGATTGGCCACAAATCGGCTCACCTGTCCACAGCGTGGGCTATATCTGGTTGGGTGGCGACCATGGCAACCATCAGTCTACCCACTGTAGACTGATATGGGATGCCCAGCATGTCAGTTTTCTCCGCTTCGTTGGATGGGGGACATGGAGGTGGAGAGTTTGCACTCCGAGCTCATGGGTGTGCTTGCAGGTTTGTAATATGCCATGTCGTGTTGTTTGAGGATGGAGTTGATGTATTTTGTCTGGTTCAGGGTGATAGTACCTGCTGCTCTATTGCGCTTGATGAAAATTCCAAGATAGAAGTCAAGTGGACCCATGTCTTTCATCTTGAATCTGCTACTCAGCTGCCCCTTGAGATTGTCTAGTAGCTGCGTTGAAGAAGAGCATAGAATCAGGTCATCAACGTACAAGGCAACCAACATAGTCCCTTTGTCACTCTCATGCACAACATGCTAGGGTCATTATCGTAGTGCATGAAGGATTTCTTGGCCATGAACGTGTCCATCTCCTGCTACCAAAGTCTTTGCACTTGTTTTAGTCCATAGAGTGCCTTCACCAATGTGCACACCCTGCCCTCACGAGCATCAACACCTTGTGGAACCTCCATCAATACCTCCTTGTCAATTTTGCCGTAAAGGAAGGTTGTCTTGACATCCGTCTGGTGGACCTCCATGTTCTCGGCAGCAGCAATGGCGAGCATTGACCGGATGGAGGCAAACGCCACAACTGGAGTAAAGGTCTTATTGTACTCTGCCCCAGGCCGTTGGGAGAACCCCTTTGCTACCACCCGTGCCTTGTACTTGTCTATCTTGCCATCCTGTTTCCTTTTTACTTTCCGCACCCACTTTGACCCCACAACGTGAGCTCTGGCAGGTCTGTCCACCAGCACCCATGTCCCATTCTCTTCGATGGAGTTGAGTTCACTTCGAATTGCTTCATCCCACTCTGCTTTGTCAGACCGAGTGAGTACCTCTGCGACAGACGTTGGCTCCTCTTGAACCAAGAATGAATAGTTGAAGCCTATCTATTCACCCTTATCTGCTTTGTAATGCTGTCAAGGTACTTTGAGGCGTGAACTGCTGCTTGAACCTACTGGCTGGTGCTGTTGATATGGAGGCTGGAGGTCTGGTTCATCGTTGATAATGGGAGAGACATCCTCATCATGTTCCAGAGGATCAGA
This sequence comes from Penium margaritaceum, assembly GCA_023375785.1. Lineage (NCBI taxonomy): Eukaryota > Viridiplantae > Streptophyta > Zygnematophyceae > Desmidiales > Peniaceae > Penium > Penium margaritaceum. Next base: position 61,814 of record SZWC01011832.1, read on the forward strand.
TACGTCGGAATCAGATTCAAATTCCTCTAAGTCATCTTCATGAGATCCTCTCTCTGTTGCAGCACCTATCCCATGCCATTGTGCTGGTACTTTGTCTCCCTCTTCAAGGAGAGTGAGCCACTCTCCCTGTTTTGGAGCATTCTCGAGTTTGAGATGCTCTCCCTTTCTCATAGACCTTTCGTGGAAATCCACGTCTTTGCTGCGGATGACCTTCTTGGCTCCTTGGTCCCACAGTCGATAAGCTTTGTGGGCGGTGTCATAGCCAATGAAAATGCACTTTCGTGCTCTTGCATCGAGCTTTCCAGGGCCCTCACCGGCCTGGACCTTGGCAAACCCGGTGCAACCGAACACCTTGAGATGGGAGGCGTCCGGCTTCCTGCCTGGCCATGCTTCTTGAGGCTTCTTCAGCTGCTGTGTCTGCTTCTTCTTACCTCTCCTTCACAGAGCTGCTGCAGGTGTGATGTTCACAAGGTAGGTAGCCGTGCGTGCTGCTTCAACCCAGAACCTAGGAGGCAGCTTGGCGTCAAAGAGAATGCACCTTGTCATGCCTAGGAGCCTCTCGTTCATCCTCTCTGCTATGCCGTTGCTTTGAGGTGAGTAGGGCATAGTTTTTTGGTTTTCAATGCCCTGTTTCTTGAGCCACTCCCTGCAGGCTTCGAACTCTCCCCCGTTGTCCGTCTTGAATGCCTTCACCTTCTTTCCACTGTGTCGCTCAACCATAGCGACAAAAGCTTGCAGATTCTCCTTCACCTTGCCTTTGTTTTTGAGAAAGTATATTCAGACCTTGCGGCTGTTGTCGTCAATGCATGTGAGGAAACATTTGCTGCCTCCATTTGACGGTGTGCGAAAGGGACCACACACGTTAGAGTGCACGAGGTCAAGGGGTGCGAGAGAACGCGTGCCATTGCGCTTGAAGGGTTTCCTTTTTGCCTTGCCTTAGAGGCATGGCTCACACATGATCCCGGCACCCTCCGCCTCATCACCTACCTCCATCCCACGCACTAGCTCCTGCTTTCCCATGAGCTCCAATGTGCAATGAGCCACGTGTCCAAAGCGCCTGTGCCACAGGTTCTTGGAGGATGTGCACAAGCTATAATGAACAGCCCTGGTGGTTGCAGCTGCTTGCGGTTTTATTGCTAAATCGTCTGCTGCCACTACTTCTGCTGATCCAACATATCCTTCCTCATCAAAATCTATATTGCTGCTCTCCTCATCATCACTCTCGACCAAAGATTCAGCCGTTGAAGTTGTCATTTTGGTCTACAAGACGTAGAGTCCATCGCCTCGAGGAACCTGTGCGACAACCTTCTTGGCAGAGTAGGAGATGTTGATGTCCTCGGTAGGAGCAATCGCCGCTTCCTTCTCCGTAAGTACCACTGTCATGCCATGGATAGCTATCTTAGAGACGGAGAGAAGGTTGGTTGTGAAGGAGGGTAACTAGATCACTCCTCTATTTTGAGTTTGGAATCTCCACCGTTGACACCCACTTTGACCAGCTTGTCACCAATCCCCTCAGCTGCCTCAACCTTGCCGTTGGCAACTCTGTTGTTCTTGATGCATGGAGCAAGAGAGATGAAGTCTCTCTTCTCGTAAGTGGTGTGCTTGTTTGTGCCCGAGTCAAGGCCATAAGCTCCTAGCCTGAGTATCGCCCTCCCTTTGTTGGAGGCACACTCAGCCATCAAGCTTGTGGGATCCTTCCCACCATTTCCCCCTCGCCATCCATCCCCGTCTCCTCCCTCTCTCTTGGATGCACGACACTCTCGAGCCCAGTGTCCAGCCTTACCACAGTTATAGCAGTTCCCTTGGCGCTTTGCACCCCTTCCACTGTTGCTAGTGCTGTTGTTTCCCTTCTACCCAGAGGAGGAAGTATTGCCGAAGGTGCCGCTGCTCTATGAGGCAAATACGGCCATGTTTACTTCATTGCTGCTACGACGCATGGCTTCAGTCCGCACATACCCAAAGATGGTGGTGTATGAAACTAGATCTTCAGTCCACCCTCCAATCACTGTTATCATGGGGCCCCAAATTTCCGGCAGCGTCATCAGAAGAATCATGGCCTGCATGTCGGATTTCAGGTCCCACCCCATGCCGGTGGCTTGTTGCAAGAGCGTCTCAAACTTCTACATAAAGGTGGAGACCTCCTCCCCTTCACCAAGCCTCATGCTGATGAGGTTTTGTAGAACGAAGAGACGGTTGGAAAGTGAGGTGTACTGAAACAACTTACAGAGTTTGGCGTATGCCGCGGCTGCCATTGTACAACCGCTGATGTGTGAAAGGACTGAGGGTTGTATGCAGGACACAAGAATGGCAAGAGCCTTCTTGTTGAGCTTGACCCATGCCACAAGGTCACCACCCTCCTCCTTTGGTGCTGGGATAGTTTCGTCAAGATATCCTAGCAGATCTCTTTCATCCATGATGATCTCAAACTGCCACTTGCAGAGCGCAAACCCCTCTCCATCAAAATTGAGGATGGGTGAATTATTCCCTCGTTCCCCAGTCCCTTCCATCCCTACAACTACAACTGCTACAGCTGCCGCACCTGTTGATGCCGATGAACCTGTGTTCGAGGCCGCTGTAGGCTGTTGGTGAGAAGAGCAACTGCTTCCCCTGTTCACATTGGCCGTTGCGAGCAGATGTAGGCTGATGTAGGCTGATGTAGGCTGATGTCAACTCCCAAGATAGAAAAGGTGCATATGTGTTGCATTCCCCTCCTGCTGATGTTGCCCTGCAAACAGAGAAGTTGGGTGAGAGTGAAGGCGCTCTCACTGCTTGTGATCTTAGCGGTTGCGTGCATGAAACCTTCCTGACCAGAGGAGTGGGCCCATAACTCTTCGTTAGCTAATGAGCTAACCACCTCTGGCACAGAAGCCGCGAAACTGAAAAGCTCATAAAGGATTTTATGCCTTCTTCCTTTGTTGGCATGTGTCATGCACCCCCAAAAAAATCAGGCATACACTTCACCTTCAAGAGTACTAACACCTTAGCATTACATTTCAAGAAGAGCTCAAGTTGTCAATACGCAAGAGAGCATCAAGCAAGGGTTAATTGATCAGCATGCAAGAAAATTCCTTTTATAACTGTCTGACCAGTCCTATAACTCAAAAGCACATTCATGGGAAGTGGCCTGAACCACCCACATCACCAATAGACTTGCACTGTGGGCTTTACACATAAGGATCCTAGTGTCAAGGTGACAGACCAACCATGTCGCATCCAAGAAGCTACAAACTTTCTTTCTTGGAAGCTTCCACAGCAAACAAGATGTGCATGGGGCCAGGATCAAACTCATGACCTTTCACTTGGCCAAATCAACAAAATGGCCAAGGTAACCACTCACCCGCATGGTGTACTCACAGATCATATCTCACAAGAGACAAAGCATAGTTGAGTCACAATACAACGGATCTAGGGGTCATACCTCCACAAGGGGCACAGCATTCCTGATCAGTCCTATAACACTGAACAAGGAGCAACAGCATTCAACACGTTGAAGAGCCTCCCGTTGCCTAGCGTGCAAGGCAAGGTGGACGGCTTCACCAAGGATGACTTTGACAACCGTATTAAGGGCTCTACTACTCCGATATGGGCGAGCTTGGATGCGTTTGAAAGCTTATCTAACAAGATATAAGGATTTGGTATAATATTCATGTGATTTGATTTAGTTCAATTGAATACAATGTGTTCTGCTCACTCACATCTCTGCTTCTTTTGCTCTACATTGACATCCATTGGCTATCACAGACATTGGTAGCGTGAACTAGAGAAGGCTATGTATCCTTGAGGATGCCTCTATACCAACTAGTTCCAACAATGGGTTATGGATCCATATGCCTAGAAGAACATTAGTTCTATAACTTTCACACTACCGATGTGTCCCATGACAATGACCCAGTAAGATAGCATCGATGCCATCTTGATTTTTGACAAGACTGGCTTCCCCTTGTGGAGGTGGCAGTTTGAATTCAACCCTGATGACAAGGGCCTACTTGAGCTGTTCAAGGGTGAAGAAAGAGTGCCTCTGGATACTGCAACGCCGAAGGAAGTGGACAAGTACAAAAAGCGTAACATTGATTTGCTTGGCTTGTTGGTGTTAGCACTGGCTCCGACGCAACGTTTACTCATTCAAGGATGCACGCAGGCCGCAGTGGCTTGGAAGTAAATCTATACCATCTATCAGTCCATCAACCTTGCTAACCAGCTCTTTGTCTTCAAGAAGCCCGTCACCCTTCGAGCCAACAAAGGTGAAAAAATCATGTAGATCCTAAAGTAAATCGAGTCCCTGACTACTGAGTGGGTAGCCACAGGGTGGAAGGTTGACCTTGAGCTGCAAGCCATGATCCTCCTCCTGGCCTTGCCGGGCAGTTAGAGTCCCATGATCACCGTCATTGGCGGCTGGTCTACCGATAAGATGAAGTACCTAAAGGTGGCTGAGTACGTCCGTAATGAATGGATGCAATGTGGTGGGAGAGTTACTAGGGCAACATCGAGTTCCGCCTATGTTGTCCGTCCTCAAGATGGAGGGGGAGACAAGAAGGGAAAAATACCAAGAAGGGCTCAACAAAAGGTGGTAAGAAGGGGGATTGCTATGGCTGTGGTGAAAAAGACCACTATGCATGCAACTGTCAAAACAGGAAGTTGGAATTATTCACCTACGGTGCCTTGGAACGGTGCATGTCTGTGGCCAATGGCAAAACAGAGTTGGCCGCAGGTGAAGGCGACGTTCGCATTGAGGTGGGTGTGGAAGGAGAGGCTTTCATGAGCAAAATTCACGACATGCTCCACATGACCAACTTTGGGGTGAATCTATTATCGTGAGCTGCCTTACCAACAAGGGACTCGAGGTGCTCTTCAACAAGAAAGAGGCTATCATCCAAAAGGAAGGGGGTAGCAAAGTGATTGAATGATAAAAGCGAGAGGTCAAGTTGTACTTGTTTTGTGCGAATATCCTCAGCAGCCGGGCGGGGTCCGACGCCGTCCACCTCACAAAGAAGGAAAATGAAGGAAATTGACTATTGCACCGCCGCTTTTGTCACATTGCTCCCTCAATCGTGGGGGGCAAGAAAGTGGTTTGGGATCTTGAGGTCAAGAGTCGTGACGCAGCCAAGAGTGCCATGTGCAAGCCGTGTGTGGTTGGCAATGCAACACAACAACCGTTTGATGGCAAAGGGATGCGTGCATCGGCAAAGCTGGAGGTGGTGCACATAGATGTGTGTAGACCATTTGAACCCTCTGTCAGTGAGGCACGCTACTTTGTCACCTTCATTGAGGACCATAGTCGCAAACTATAACTCGACATAATCAAGAAGAGAAGTGATGTTCTATCATGTATGGAGGAGTTCTTGGCAACAGTGGAGCAGCAAATGGAGTTGAAGGTGAAGGCATTCTAAAGCCACAACGGTGGCGAGTACAAGGGCTGGTCGGCATGAAAGAAGAGCAAGAGAATCGCGTAGCAAAAAACTAAGCCACATTCTCTGCAACAGAATGGCGTCACCGACAGGGCAAACTACACCATCCTCAACATGGTCTGGTCTATTTTGAGTGATGCCGGCCTCGCACAAAAGTATAAGAAGGAGACGGCAAGGAAAGCGGCATACATCATGAACTGACGCCGACAAAGTCGCTAAAAGATGTAGAGTGTAAGGTGTAGAAGACGCCACAGGAAGTGTGGAGCGGGAGGAAGCTAACTGTGGCTCACCTCTGTACGTTTGGCTGCATTGCACATGTTGTTGTGCAGGCACGGGAGGGGCAGGGCAAGCTAGACCCGCAGACTCGCCAGTGCATCTTCTTAGAGTATAAGATTGGGAGCAAGGTGTACTGGCTCATTGACCCGCGGAGGCAGCAGATTGTGAAGAGTCATGACGTCACATTTGACAAGGATAGCCATTGGACGGACAAGGATGTGGGTCTCTTCAAGCGGGGGGAGTTGCTACCACTCCTCGAGGGGAAGACACCGGAAGATGCAAAACAGGGTGACGTCCAATCTGCTCCAAGTGGCAAGAACCATCCGGAAGATGGGGGAGCGGCTGATTTGCATTCAGCAGAGTCGAACAATGAGTCTGAAGCGCCGGCAGCAGTGGAGCTGAACGAGGTGGTGGGGAGTGAGCCCGCGTCTCCACGGTCCCCTAGAGAGAGGGATCAGGCCAGCGGTGCAAGTGGTGCCGTAAGGGGACGGCAGCAGCAGCAGCAGCAGCGGCAGCAGCAGTAGCACTTTCAACAGAAGTAGCCCCAAAGAAGCGGACCCAAAAAAAGGACGACAAAGAGGTATGATGTCGCAGAGGGTATCTAGACTAGGTTTGCTCAAGCATTCTTTGGACAAGAGGAGTTTGACTGTCAACGAGGCATTGCAACAGAAGGATGGGACTAAGTGGGAGGGAGCTATAAAATCTGAGCTTGCCTTCTACAAAGATAATGGTACTTGGGAGTTGATTGACAAGCCGGAGGGCACAGAGATTATTGGCTTTAATTGGATCTTCAGAAGCTCACCAAGGAGGGGGAGCTGGAGCGTTTCAAGGCGCAGCTGGTTGCAAAGGGATACGCCCAACGCAAAGGTGAACACTACAATGAAACCTTTGCAATGGTGGAAAGAGGATGGGGTACTTTGAGCCACAAATGGTATCTATGTAGGACTTGAATGGTTTCAAGATGACAATGAAGAGGGTTATGAGCTCCCACTCCTCAAAGGTGGATAGCAACATAGTGCCTCTCTGTCATACACTATGAGACAGTCCTCCAGTGGCTGCCGCAAAGAGAAATTGTGGACGCACATGTCGAGCGTGGATTTCCACCTTGTCTTGATATCAGGATGCAAGCTCTTGTACTTCTTACCAACGACCGTCCAGTCGGAGATGAGAGACTGCTCCCTCGGGGTTGAACGGGTGGCGACGATGGCGATGGCCCGTGCCTTTGACACAATCTCCACAACCTGCGGGAGGGAGATCGAGTCCTGCATGGCTAGGTTTATGAGGTTGCCAAGATAGCGGATGTTGTCCGGATGTTGCAAATACTGGCTGCAGCGGGATGATCCAGTTTTCCACCATGCTGTCATTGGTGGACTCATTCTGCACAGTCTGGCAAAAAATTATGTCCCAAAGCCCCGAGTCCTTGAGTGCAGTGGAAAGTGCAGGGTACATGTTCTTGGCTGTTGTACTGACCGGGATTGCGGGAAACGACAGGGAGTAGTCTTTCAGCTTGTAGTCTCTCACCTAGTGGGCAGTGATGTCCAGGTACTACATGTTGGTGTTGCTCCTCTAGCCATCTGGTGTGAAGGACATTACCAATGTCACATCCGCCAGCTGCTTGCAGATGGGCATAAAAAATGCCAAGGCATCCAATATGATTTACCGCAAGATCATCATGAGGCCTGGAACCTCGGCTGTTGGGTTGAAGTAGAAAAAAGCCGTTTCCAGCCACAGTGACTCCATAGACAAGAATGACACGTTCTTTTCTATGACATGCTTACACATGCATGATTGAAAGCAGAACTTGTTGAACAATAAATCAACGTCTTGTAACACCGCGGGCTATGACACTGTTCTCTGGCCCCAATGTGTCTGCTGCCGCCTCCACAGCGATGGTGACAGTGGTTGTGGTGGCATGGTGTAGCATGTTGCGGGCTTCCTGATCTTTGGCCTCCTTGAACTGCTACTTGTGGGAGATCCAGAGGTGTTTCCACATGTTTCTCGTGGTCCCATCTTTGAATGAGTGGCCCTTGGGTCTGTTGGTGTAAAGGAGGTACTAAGCCTTCCTCTCCACTGTGTCCTTGATCTCCTTCAATTAGTTCTACACCACAGACAGCTACTTCTTATGCTTGTCTGTCATCTACGCCTCCTCCTCCTCAGAGGATTCTTTGCTTTCTGCTCACTCTGCAACTCCGCCTTCCTCTCCATCCATCATTCGCGTGGCAGCTCTTGCCCTGCACGTGTCATGGCTAAGTATCTCGTGGTGATGAGGAACACCTCGTTTGCTGCCTTAGTGTGTTGGCGACTCCTTGCCTTGGTCATTGCCTGGTTGCAGTGAGCAAGGCGAGAAGTTCTGATTGCAGAGACTCGGGATGAGGTTCCGCCTGGTCCGAGAGGAGGAATGCCACATCGTGTGACAGATGCTGCCTCAAACTGTTGCATTGCTTGAAATGGGCTGCCTCGGACTGTCGCATTACTAGACATGGGTTGCCACGTGATGTATTACGCATTATGCATTACGCAATCAGACATATCGTGCATGTCCCTCGGATGCTATCATGGGAGATGATGGTGCATGAGCATCATGCTACCCACCGTGAAATCATTTCTAAGATTGTAGTTCATTATTGGAAACTCGTGATGTGGACAATTCATTATCAAACCCACACTGCGGAGTAATCACTAAGCACACAAATGGAAGAAATTAGTCGGTAGAAACTAGACTCAGAAAAACATCTTATCCTCGCACATATGACTGCATTTTCTTTGCACCCTATCTGTAAATCTGTTGTTGACATTTTGATAAGCCTGGCTGACACAATTGAACATTGTCGGTTTGCAAGCATACAGCAGATAGTAGTCCCAGTTTGTGTGCCTGTCTGGAAATACCACTGTGGTGTCCGCACAGTGGCACTTTCCCGTTGGTCCACTAAGAACTGTGGAAGCAAACAGTCAATGATGGCGAATGCATAGGGTGTGAACCGGGACGTGAAGAAATATTCATTATCCTCAATTCTTCCAACCCTGAGTTTTGGGATCGGGATGCTAAAATGTTAAAAACTCCGCATTTTCAGGTATTACTATCCTACCAGCATCGTGATTGCAGGTTTTTGGATGGATTGGAAGGGGGAGGGAGGAGGGGCTACGCTGGGTGGTGCCCCCCCCCCCCCCCTCCCCCCTCTCCCCTCCCCGGTTCCAAAGTATACCGAATTCTGATGTGATTTTGATCTGATTCCAGAAACCCAGAATTGGAATCGCAAAACCGTGTAGGAATCATGTACCCAAATTACAAAATCCTCATTCCAAGGAATAGGTGTACACCCCCTTAGCCTCAAAACATCTCACCAACATGCAAAACATGTGTTGTAACATATCCGCCATGAATGTATGTAGCATACATGTCCAGCTCTCATGTCTAGCTCCAAGCAAGAGTACTCAATGTGTCAGTCAGCGTACACAACCTCTGGCATCAGTTACCATCATGCAGTTCAACCTGTCCAATCTTCCAACAACCACAACCAGGAATTCTATGTGGCCTACATCGCTAGAGTTCTTGGACCCCGAGGTTTGCTCGTTGACACAGTGTCTCCATGTGAGTTGGGACAATAGTTAGTTTCTTGCATGGTAGTGTGTGTGACTGAAGTCAAGAGATCACTTGCGTGGTTTCACACCGTACATCAACACCCGATGCTTTCTCAGACCTTATGTAGTTTTTCTGCAGACTCTAGGATTTTCTCAATGGACTAGTCATGTGCCCGATTTTCATTATCTTGCATTGTGTTTCCAAAAATTAGTGGCGGGCTTGTGCATGTGACCATTCGTAGCGTCCGGCTCAATATTCTGCATCTTGAGGTTTAGACGACGTTGTGTTCGGATGCTTATGTGCAGAGTTACGGCCAAAACAGTGGTTTTGGGTTACTTTCAAGGGAAAACTGACCCTGTCTCGTGCGTCAACCGCCGTGCGCCGCAACTTATTCATGCTGTGTGATTTTCAGGGTTCATCTCTCTCTACTTTTTCAATCTATTGAAGCTTATGGGATGCTGCTTGTCCTCCCCAGTCAAATCCTTATTGTTCTCACACCTGCATTGCATGATAGAGTATCAGCTGACTGGATTGCATTGCCACATCAGCTATAGCAAAATAGGATGCTTCTACCCACTTATCCATGGTATCAGAGCAGCAAGAATTTTCTCACTGAGCTGCATAGGAGCGAAGCAGCACCGGCAGCAGCAATAAGAGTCACAGTCGCAGACACATTTTTTTGACCAGCTGTAGCACACAACAGCAGCAGAGACTTTGCCATGATGTCAACAGCAGCGGCATCACCACGCGACTGCCTTGAGTGGCCAGCGGTGTGGGCAGTAACAGTGTGAGTCCCTGCTACTTCCATAGCAACAGCAGTGGCAGTGCAAAAGTAGAGCAGCATCCACATGGAGCAGCAATAGCACTGCCGCAACAGCACCTGCAATTGAACAATAACAGTTGTAGCGGTAGGCATCAACAGCAGCGGCTGTTGGCAGTGGCAGTAGCATGTTATAGCTACAGTAGCAAGCAGTAGTAATGACAGCGGGTAGCAGCAGCATCAATTAGAAGCAGTAGAAAGCAGCAACAGCTAGCAGCATCAGTAGCTGTGAGTAACAATAGCAACATGCATCTTTAGTATTCAGAAGCAACGGAAGAATCAGTTGCAGCAAAACTAGTGCAGCAGCAGTAGGAGCAGCAGAAATAGATGTGGAGTAGCAGCAATAGCATCTGTACAATAAGAACAGCTCCGCAACGCAGTATCAGCAGTAGAATAACACAACAGTAGCTGTGTAATGCAACAACAGCGGTTACACAACTTCTCACAGGGTAGCCATGTAAAACGTGGATACCTACAAGCGCACTTGAGTAGTTGCGCAGCTGCACTATTGCGCAGGACTAACAGTAGTGACTGGAAACAGCAGTTCTGCATTTTTTTAGAAAGGGATGACAACACGAACACCTTTCCTCATCTCATGCAACGCTGCAAAGAACCGGCACGAGGAAAAGAAGGGGGAAACAAAGCTCCTACAAGGTGGTCAGCAGTTTTCTAATCCTGTCGATATCAGCAATTCATCTGCAGACATCAGCCCACCATCAGCGGAAGGACTACGGAAGACATAACTGAAACACTGACAGTCCTTCATTATGACCATGTTGGCAGTCCTGTCCACACAGGCTGGCGCGTATGGAACCACGCCATGGCAAGGGAAAGGAGCTGACGGATCCAACAACATCTTCTGTTTCAGGAGCACTGAGCCGATAATCGCAGGCGATCAATGACCTCCACCATATGCAGGATGAGATGTGTCAACACCAAGAAGAGATACATGGATAGCAGTAGGCACAAACCGATGTGCTTTAGGAGCTCCCTGATCCATTATAAGAGCGCTTAGGGGCCACCTAGCAGACGCCCGGCATAGTTGCGGCAAGAACACCATAAAATTCTTCTGCCTCATCCAGACAGGAGCCTGCATCCACGCTTGATGACACTGAGGATACATAGGAGACAACTACAGACCCACACATTGATTAGATCTGCATGCTCAAGAATATACTTTTCCAATTGTGCCTTGGATTGCGACCTGTCAAACCAGTCCACCACCTCGACAAGACCCCTTGCAGCAGCCGGTATGTTTCTCCTTTGGAGGGATCCCACTTGATGGTGGCCTTCCCGTGCCGTGTCAACCTCCACCTGAGGCTGAGGTTTCCCACTCCATGGAGCGGTGGCTAAAGGAGTTTGAGACTCCACTGTTATGGCAGTGATGCATGCTTTGACTGCTGGGAGTTCCAATTCTAGGTGTGGGAAGATGTGGAGGGCGATGGCTCAACTACCATAGCCAGTACCTATTTGTGACAATCACCAGGTCTTGAAAGCGGCAAAAGCTATGCAAAGCATCTTCTACACTGTACCGGTCGAGACGGTTGTCGAAATCCGACCCGTCATGAGCTGAGTGGAGAACAGGACCAGAGAGGATCTTGTTGGCACTGGGAGTTTGCGCTGACCTTGTTCGCAATAGAGATCCATGAGACTATAGTTGGCTGCCTTTGTGAGTTCCACTCCCTCCACCAAAGAGTGTCAGAGAGGGCCACTAGCTACTAGAGGTGCACCATGCGTAACTCCACCAATCTCGGACATGGTGGTAGGAAACATTTGTGGGCACTCGAGACCATCATGATCGGGGTGCATCTTGAGCACTCAAGGCTCTCCTCTGGCTTCTACCATGTCACACTCTCTGAGCTGTCCAAGTCTCTCCGTTTCCTTCCCTGGGTCAAGAATTTCTTTCTTTCGGCAACATCGGCCATGGAGGCAACCCGCGCACATCAGGAGAGCCAACTTGTTACGGGAGTGCCTGTGACTCCTCAGATTTTCCAGGCTCAGAGTTTTGCAATGACCACATAGAGAAGAAGGGAAAAAAAGAAAGATGGGAAGGGACATTAGCAATAGTAGCAGCCGGCAAGCAGCGGAAACGGACATTTGTTCAAAGCCTCTTGTCCTCTCTGTTAAAATCATGGGGGTACTCATCGCTATATGGAGTGCCAAAAGCCTCTTGTCTGGAGCAAGATCATGCGCAGCCTCCAGGCAGCACACACACAGCGGCATTCTTCCAGTGCCACAAAGGCAGATTGTACCACAACCACGACAGTAACAGATGTGTCTGCTTCTCCAGGGAATAAGAAATGACCAGGACCTTCGGGATCACACCATTTCGGTTCTTTTTCAGTCGCTACCGCTCCGGACTCAAGGAGGTGCAATTGTGCTGGCTCAGTCAAGTGGTCCATAGACAGCTTGTCTCGTTGTCTCTGTTGCCCATGATGATGCTTGTGGGGAGGGGGCTTCCTCCGATTGTGATGAGGATGAACCAGACAGTACTGCGTGGCTTGACGAGTCACAAATTCATTCTATTTTTTGTTTTTCCAAGTCCTCTGTTGAGCTTCAAACACAGGCAAAGTGTTAATTTGTGCATTGTTGAGTGTTCGGGGTATTTTGCGAGGAAATTACTGCATGAATTATCAAACCTTATGCCATCCATCAAATGACCTTTCGTTATGGTGACTTTGCGGTCCTTCATCCCGTTGGGTTTTTTTGGAATGTTCATACAGGATCTGGTCAGTCCATGCATGTCCAGGGTGTTGAGATAGTGCCATTCCATGGCCTGTCTTGCCCCTTGTATATTTTAAATGTGCTCTTCTTACCTGCTTTCAATCTCCGCTTGTGCATGCACCACAATGGGTCTTTCTCTTGAGCAGTCTACTGACTCTACCACAGTGACTGGTTGGAAGCCTCATGCCATCGTGCTTCGTGCTTCAGTTGTGGATGATTCACATCATGTGTCTTGCTGAGCTCCTATCGTATTCTCCCCTTTATCCCAAGCTACATGTGCGTTTTTCACTTGTATTCTTTCCCCCAAACGACAGAGCTTACTGCATTGCCGTAATTTCCATATGAACTCCGACATTATGTCCATGCTCATCCAGACACAGCCAATCATTGATCTTGACAGGGCTTTCTTTGAAAAGCCCCCCATGACTAATTGCCTCTCATGCACTCAAGGTAGTATGCATCACTCAACTTGTCCTGACTCCACTTCTCGAGCACTGCGCCCATTGGAATCGGTCCTCTTGGACCGCCTTGGCCCTCTACGCTTCAAGACCCTCTCAGATCGGGGTCAATATACTCTGACCCTGACTGATGACTTCACGAGGATGCGTTGGTTCTACAGCCTCTGGAATAAGAGTGATTCTATCCTCGCGGTCTGCATGTGGCTCATCATGGTTGAGCACCAGTCTAATCAAATACTCCACACATTCTTTTTGGATCGTGGCGATGAGCTTTTGGATGAGATGGACCCATTCTTTGTTGGATCCGGTTTCTTTCACCAGCTCTCTACACCAAGTAATCCACAGAAGAATGGTCTGCCTAAGGAGTAGAAAGACACCATGGAAGAAGTGGTTCGTGCCACGAGGTCTGAGTGCGGCCTCCCTGGGTAATGTGCATTTGACTTCTACTGTGTGATGTGAGTCTAGACCCACCTCCTGTAGGGTCCCATGCCAGACCATGTTATATCTTACGAGATGTGGTTTGGCCATTGAATAAACCTCCGTCTTGCACATGTGTGGGACTCCCTCACCTGTGTCCTGTATACCAAGGACCAGAAGGGATCCAAGGTCTCGCCACGAGGTCGCATGAGTGCCTTTTTCAGCATTTCCCTGCAATTGAAGGCCTGATCATTTTCGGACCCCAGCCTTCATAGCATCGTCGATTCACATCATGCTCTCTATTCTTTGAGGCCCTTAAACACAGAGACCACTCCGGTAATTTTTTGCTGCATGCCGATTACGTTCACTCTTTTGCGGCTTCTCAACGATGGGGAAGTATAGGCATGTGGACGAGTTCATCTAAACTTCCTCACTTGTAGTCCAGCCACTAGCTCATGACGATGAGGCTATGATGGCTGTCCGCCCAGTAGCCTCATCAGTCCTGAGGAACACTCCTGGACCTCGACATGTCCCCACGGGAACACATTGAGGTGAGCGCCTCGAGCTCGGACTACTCCAGCGAGCTTAGTCATTGCCTTCGACCACTGGCTTCCGGGACTGAGCAAGTACCTGAGTCAGAGCCCAGACACCCTGCTTGCAGCATTGAGAGCAAAGACCCTGGCACGTAGGCCATTGGCCTTAGTGTCCAGGTGGACTACAATGATGTACACCCAACATACCCTCTTGGCCACGAAGTGGTCTCTCATGATTATAAGGTCACTTGCAATGTTTTAGCTGACCTTGTTGTGATCAGACCCATTCCAGAGGCATGAGTGTATGGTCACTTGCACCCAGAGCCCACCCTAAATGTCGCCTGATCCTGGCATGTTGTTGGAGGCTCTCTCAGCTGGAGATACAGAGTTGTTGCGTGCTACCCGTGACGATGTGCTCAGAGTTATCCGAGAGCATGGTGTCTATAATCTTTTCAACCATCTGCCAGGGAGGAGGGCCGCATAGGCCAAGTGGGCCTTGTACAAGAAGGTGAAGCCCAACGAATCGCTGGATTGCTACAAGGCTACCTTGAAGGCCAAGGGGTTCTCACAGGTGAGGGTGTTGACTACACCAACACCTTCAAACTTGTTGTTCTTATGACCACAACCCGTGCTGTGTTCAAGGTCCTTGCTCAGCACGACTGGGAGGTATACCAGATGGATGTGAATAACGGGTTCTCTCATGAAAACTCAGAGGAAGATATGTATATGGTCCAGTTACTCGGCTGCAATGTTGATGACAAGGTCTAGCTCTTGTGCAAAGCCTTGTATGGCCTCAAGCAGTGATCTCAGTGTTGGCATTAAGAGATCACCTACACATGCTCTGATAGCAGACGTCAGCAAAGGCTAGCAAAGGAACAAGCGTGAGGGAGAGGAGATAAACATGACAGAGAAAGAGAGGCATGCCATGGATTTTAAGCTCGTGACTTGGTGTTAGACATGAATAAAAAACCAGCACAAATGCAAGGAAAGAAATGTTACATCCACGATGAAGCAAGCCCCACACACAAATCATGCGTGAGGTCACCCTGCCATCCCTGGGATTGAGCTATGCCTCACAGGCTAAACAAGAGAGACTTCTCCAAAAAAAACCGGCAACATGACCTAGCAGGATTAGCAACCAGGAACTAGCCATTTCTGCAATGATTGTGACGTCCAGTACATGCATGCTGAAACATCCCACATCATCCTTAAGGTTAAATGGACATGCACCACATTCATGAGCATTGAAACATCATAGAGGAGAAAGTCAACTGTGCTGGCAAGATCCTCTGCTCATGCCAAAATGCATTTGACCTAAAAATGGTGTGTCATAAAGGAGACAGCCGGTGATACTGGCCAGCGTGTGCGTGAGGCCACAGTGGAGCACCACTCGTTGTGACTAGCACGCATGATAATCTGATTTTTGCAAAATTCATGCATATGTGGAGTCAAGTGGACAGAGGTTGTATCATATTACAAACTACCAGAATCCAACAGGGGTATAGTGTAAACTGCAGGAGGGGTGTATCTAGTAAAAAATCTCACATTTTATTATAACTATGTCATGTTACATTACGCTATGATTTAGTAGCTACTATACCATGCTTGGTATGTATGTGGAAAACTTTCATCGTATCTACTCTTGCCATGTTTTTCGTTGGTCAGTTGATACTCTGCCAGTAAAATGACTATTGTCAGATTTCTCAACCAACATACTTTGCCTAGTTGTCTACGAGCTGGACCAACTTGTTTCTTTTTTCAAGATTCATTTGCGTTGTCCATGTGCTAAAGAACATTGGTCAGCTGAAAAGTGTTTTCATCCTGGTATGACGTGAACCAAGATTATGCCATTAAGAAACAACAGCCGTTGATCTTGCATGCGCTATTTGGGGAGGGTAGCGACCACAGTGGTACAACATCTACTGTCTTACAAAAGCAAGGTAAGCACCCAGTATGTGCCTGGCAGACATTGCTTTTCAGGCAAAGAAATGGTTTTGGAATATCACAGACTGGTTTGTACCCTAAGTGTGGCTCGACAATGGGTCCATCGCTTGTGTCCCCCTTCAATTTCATACGAACCATTTATCTATAATGATTCATGTCACTATATCCTGCACAGAATTTGTCAAATTTCACAGACTGGATTCCAGAGGTTGCTGGAGGGATTTTCCCCTCCAGGTCTTTTTGGGGGCAATCATCATCAACAACGTGTGCATAGAGACTTGGCCATTTGAGTTCGTTGGATGCCCAAATCCGTTCTCACATTGTCCTCACGGTTCTGGGTCCCAAACGAGGGATTTGTACTCCGACCTCTTGTATTTGCATGGGTTTTCTGTTTTCAAAACTTGAAGTCTTTCATAATTGAACTTGAGTTTTATCTTTGATGTTCTAGCGCAAAATTGTCGCACGCGAGACGCGCTGAGAATTGAGCCACAACCTTTTCTCTCAGTCGCTTCTCTCTCTCTCTCACTTGCCTTCTTCCCTCGTCTCGCTCACCTTGTGAGTTGAGGAAGGGAGGGAGAGGGTCATGGCTTGAGGCCATCTTCCTTGGCTCTTGAAGCCTCACGGCCTCCTGGCTGCCAATCAAGTGGCAAGCTTGATCGATTGCCAGCAGGCAGCCGGCCAATGGCCGGCCCGGTCATCCGGCCGGTCGCCAGCCGTCCAGCTGGTCGGCAGCCACCTAGCCGACAGCCAGCTAAGGGCTGGCCACCAGCTAGACCTCACAATGGTGAGGGAAGTATCCAACTAACCCTCGCTTTCACGAAGAGGGAGGGCCAAACTGGTCCTCCCGCTATATTCCTTCCCACTTATTATGAACCGTCCCGGTTCATGACCAACACATAGGAGTGACAGATAGTGAGACATCAAGATTGTGAAAGAAGATGATAACTTCAATTACCAGGTAAACATGAACACGTCCATGGTATTTTATTCTAAGCTGCAGTTTTTCAGTCAGCTTGGCTAGTGGCCTCACCCCTTTAGGCTAGATAGTCAGCGTGACAACTTGTTAGTTGCCCCCATCCTCCTGTGGTTGCTTTTCATGAATGCCGTCTAACAGGACAGTTGATCACTATTGCCAAGTTTAGATGGTGCTCCTTGCCATGCTTCAATCTATACAAGCTGCCAGCAAGCTATATTACTCGTTAACTATCCCCATGGGAAAGCGAGATGTAGACACCCATGAGTTATGTTGAGGTCCACAACCCGCCTAATGAACAAGGTACTCCCTAGCAACTGGGACCAAAGTGGTGCTTGAGTAGGTGAAGAACCTGATATTGTTGTCGGCAGTGAGGACTACCGGTGGTGGTTGAAGGATTCATTTTACCGTATATATAGCCAACGGCCTCACATGAAAAACGTCATGTATCTTCATAATTGATGGAAGCAGCAATCATCATGTCACTGGCCCGATGCGTACAATGAAAGAAAACCAACCAATATACTTAGGTAGAGGTTTTTACATCTCTTGCAACTTCAGCTGATGGTTCTTAGTGCTAAGCAACACCTTGTCGTTGATGTCAAATGAGACCTCACAGAGAGTTTTACTGGCATGTGCCTTTTGTCA
Organism: Penium margaritaceum; assembly: GCA_023375785.1. Lineage (NCBI taxonomy): Eukaryota > Viridiplantae > Streptophyta > Zygnematophyceae > Desmidiales > Peniaceae > Penium > Penium margaritaceum. The sequence continues at coordinate 79,592 of SZWC01011832.1, forward strand.
TTGCCGAGCCATTTGAAGATGAAATTTTGCCTTCTCTAGTAAAGAGTCCATGAGCTTGACAATGGCTTGAGCAGAAGGAATCTGTCCTTTCATACTCCTACTTTTCACTAATGAAGAGAGCACCACAGGATGTCAACCACCGTTCAACACCAACGGTGTGAACACAGTTGACTTATCAAGATGTTCACCACAAAATCTGTTAGTGCCAAGAATTCGTCTCAGTCATTCATTTTAGGGTCCACGTATATGTGACGCATTTGCTTTAGAGTAGAATGCATACACTCTATTTCTATGTTGGTTTTAGGATGACATGTTGTTGATGTTTGATATTTGCTGTCAAAGTACTCATGCATCTTTTTCTAGGACTTATCATTCATCTTTCTATCTTGAATGGAGATAATGCACTCGAGCAAGTTGTGGTATTTCAAAAGAAACCCTTAAAGAAGAGACAAACACTCATCTTGGTGTTCAAATTAGTCGTTGTAGGAATGAAATGTGTCATCTTCATAAGAAGATCCACAACCATTAGTATTGCATCATGGTCATTGGTCGTGTCCTCAAGACCAATAACAATGTCCATGCTCACGTACTCCCATGGAGTCCTAGGGATGGAAAGCTGCTGGATGAGCTAAATAGGCTTTTTCTTAACAGCCTTATTCCCAAGATATAGGTCCTATGGCATGCAATACTTACGGTCATTGATACTCCATCCCGACCAGCAATAATGGGCCAATAGTGTCTGTCACTTCCTTAGACGTCCCACATGGCCTGCCACCAGCGGTTCGTGGATCTAGGTGATTGTTTTTGCTTGAAGGTCTCCCGAGTCCGGCAGAATGACTTGTTTATTGTGTCATCAAATTGTTGCGGTCTTGGCCAATCCGTACTTGTCCATATCGTAAGAGTCTTGAAACCAAGAATCCACATAGTATCATATCCGGATCCTGATTACAAAACTCTTGTAGTGGATAGTCTCTTTTGATGGTTTTCACAAAAATACGGGGAGATCTGGTATTTGCACTATAGCTGTCACAATGGACATGTTATATCCACCAACCTCGGTGGTTGTATCAATTTTCACAAGTTTTAGGCTTAGTGGATCGGCCATGTTGATGCATCTTGGCCAATGTTCCTATGCGAACAAGGATCAACTCAGATTTTTGTTCCAACATGCCTTTTATCTTCACAAGTTATGTTGCATTTGAGAAACAAATGTGTTATGGTTGGTCACGATTGTCATACTAACCTCAGCACCTTGAGGTAGCAACACCACATCTTGGAAGCATGTACAATAGTGAGGACATCTTGATCACCAGTCGTGCATGGCATCTGTGCGCGGATGAGCTTCTGGCTCTCAAATGCGATTAGATAACCATTATGCATGAGGATTGTTCCAAGATCTACTACTGACGTATGACATCACATCTCCCACTCTTATGATAGATTCAAAATATCTAAAATGCGTAGTGTAGAGACAATGTCTTTGAATTTGATAAAAGTGCTCTCGTAGTCTGATGTCCATTCCTAGTGTACATCTTTTCACGTCAGCCTGGTTAGCGGAGCAACCAACGTTGGATGTCCTAACGTAAGCTGTCAGAAATGGTTTGCAAGACCAAGACAAGACCTCAATCACCCAAGCTATTCTTGGTGCGGCCAATCCATCACAGCTTGGAACTTTTGTAGATCGACGTGGATAACGTGCTTACCAACCATGTGTCCGAAGTTTTTGAGCTCATCTTGTGCAAACTTTTTTTTCTTACTTTTACGTATAACTTCTATTCCAAAAGGACCGCAAAATCTTCTCGTAGGTGATTTAGGTGCTCTTTTTCTGACTTGGAGAAAACCAGGATTTCATCCAAGTAAACTAAGACAGTCTGACTGAGTTTCTTGACAAATATTTGTTTCATTTCTCCCTTGAAGTTTTGCCGGTCGTTCATTAGCCTAAAACATAAAACCTACAAAGGATAATGTGGCATATGTATCCAAAACACTACTTTTGGTACATCATCATCCCAGATGTGGATCTGATTGTATCTTTGAAACAAATTCGACAATGTAAAGAGTTTTACCCCCTGTAGTTTTTCAAGCACGTCCTTCATCCGCAATAAGGAAAGTTTATTGTTCACCGTCAACCTGTTCACCATCTAGTAGTCCATGAACATAGATCAACCAGCATGTTTCTTATAAAGAACCACATTTGGCAAATCATACAACAAGCTACTTAGCTCAAAACACCTTTTTGCAAGGTAGTTTTTGATTTGGCATGTAGCCTCTCACCTTTCTGTTAGACTAAAGTGATACAAGGGTGTGAATAGAGGATTTGCCTCTGGCTGCAGTGGGATTGTGTGGTCCATGTGTCCTTTTCGTTGAAGCCAAACTGGTGGGTCTATGAATACATCTGAGAATGCTATGTAGAGAGATACGATCTCTTATGGCATTTGTTCTTTCACTTCATCCTCTACTTTTTGTAGCTCGGAAAAGAAGTATTGACACCCTCATCAAACAACTCTCTTGACACGTATTGCAGAAAAACCAACATGGAATTGAAGTCGGGTGAGTGAGAGTTTCCAATTCCTAATCAATGTACAGCGACATTGTTCCTTTCGAAGGATCAAGCACTTCAATTTTAAGCACATCAGGGCATTGTTTTTGTGCAGCTACGGATTGCCTAACACCATTTTGAATGGTTCAAGAAGGTTGAGCATCTTCAACATGACACTATGTGTGTACCCTTGAATGTAATGTTTCCCTTTGTAAATACCATATAGTTTTCACCAATGGTAACTGTACAATTGGACACCTCATACTCAAAGCCTATCAGTCTGGTAAAGCCAAGGCTAGCAAAGGAGTCATCCCATGTGGTGTGAGCCACCACATTTCAAGGAGCACCAGCTTGGTGTCCTTTCACCTATATCAACATGTTACCTCCACTCTTCTGAGTGAAAAATCTCGATGAAAAGGAATCCAGTTTTTGGTAAACATGGAATTGGTAAGACGTGCAACGTAACTCCTATGATTCCCCGTCTCGCATCCACAGCTTGTTGCTATATGTGGATTTGACCAGTAACTTCTAGTTTTTCAACTTGACTGGGTTCAAATCTTTGACCAAACGTATCTCGAACGTGGTTGGGATTGCTTTAAGGGTATTGCTTCAATCACTGTGTAACACAATTATTGCATAGTGCCCGGTGTCGGCATCACTAAGCATGTTTGATCATGTATCTTGTCTAGAGCTGTAATGTTTAGTGGGCAATGGCGGTCAACAAGATTAGAATGAGGTTTGACGAGAGGGGAGAAGGCAACAGAGAAATTGAACTCATAAAATGTTCAAGTGTTTTTGTCACCTCATCTAAAAACGTAAACCCACACTCGTGATGCACTTTTACCCCTAAGTGGTCCTCAACTATGTTACTCAGGGGTGAAGAAAACCTGCACCACGGCCTTGACCACTTCCACAATTGGATCTATTGCCGCGGCCATGGCCCATTCCATAGCCTCTTGAGGCCAACCTGCACCATCCCCACGAGGTGTTATGGCTGAGGCCAACGCCGCAACCTTTTTTTACCACCAGTAGCCTTAGGGAACGAATTCCTAAAGTGGCAAAGCTGTATATTCTTATGGCATATTCCCTTGAGGAAGGCTTTGTTCTGACGCTTTCATGTTGCGTATAGCTTATCATTGTCATGGTCACGCTTGTAGTTGGGGGCATTATTCCTACTACTCTTCTTGACTAGGGAATTTGCGGGCTGCTTATCTTTCACCCCGCCCTGTTGCCTAGCTTTCCCTCCAGCCCCTTCAGCGTCCAAGCACATGTCGTGGCATTACTATGCACGTACGTTTGACCATACATTTGCGTAGTACTTTGGATTCACCAAATACACTTGACTCATATAGTCACACAATGCTCTTTGACTTGTCCAAGACTGGCCTGTTGCTATTGTGGTGGTCTTAAGAAGCTGAAGGACAAGACTGAGCCCCATTGCCATGGATGAAGCTTTTGGCTTCCTTCACAAATGTAGTTAGCTTGCTCGATTAGGCATCAAGATAGCTACTCAGATACTTGAACTTCTTGATGTTATAGAAATTGCGATGTACCTACTTGCCTTGAGTACGCTACATGTGCATGATAGCGAAGAAATCCTCCCACATTGTAGGCTAACACTCCAAAACTGGTTGATGTGCATCTTACTCCTTGACTTCAAGTCGCATCGTGGGAAGGTCGCTCCAATGACCGAGTGGAGCCTTGTGGATATGCACACACTGCTCCATCTAATTCAGCAAGTTAGTCAGCTTTACACTCTTCGAGAACATCTCTACACCGTGAAGGAAGAACATGTTCATAAACGGCCTAGATGTCGTTCAGGCAGGAAAGAAATTACTGCCACTAGCGGTGGCATCAGTACCTACGGCACACTACGACTGCTGCTGCACCTGGGTCACGCTCTGCAATGTCTGGTTGAGGTCATCACATCGGCGAGTTGCCTTGTGAGCGGCCCACGTTTCAGTTGGTGATCATGGTCAAGATCCATGATGCTTCAACCGACGTGAGCCAGGAGGTTGGTAAACGCAAACCTCAACTTTGATGTCCTCAGAGCCTCATTGATAGCCTCGAGGGCCTAGCGTTGTCTGTGTACCTTTACCCACTGAAGGAGGGTGCTATTCTTGTATACACCTCCAAGAAGTTCCATCTTTTCGAGGAAACCATTGTCTGTGACAACACTCAAGTGGGCATGGGTCTATCCCATTATGGCCACATCGTACGAAGAGGAATTCTCCCACACTTCTTTGAGTGGTGTCACACCTCCACAGTTGGTGCTGATCTTGAGTAGCTCCGCCGTCTTGGTGGCCAACTAAACAAGCTTATGAAAATCAGAGCGGATCCCCTTTGCTACAAAATCGTCTAGCTCCTACAAGCAAAAACTTCTCATCTGACTTGTTCCGGTGCCTTTGCTCGTGTCGATACCCTCGCTGCTGTCGGCAACTTCTTGTGATTCAACGACCGCCTTACACCTCTCAAGCGATCAACTCAAGATTGACGCATGACATTGGCAATGATTGTAATACTTGTCATCTTCATTTTCTTCTACATCTTGCTCCTCGTTGGGGTCCAACACATAAAAATGAATTTCAGGTCCTTTCCAAACATCATCTCTTATCGGAAGGATGATGAATTATGTATGGAAGATCTTAAAACTACACAAAACATGAAGCTTTCCACTCCTCTCTTCACACCATTCTTTTCTGGCATCCTTGATCCCAAAGGTAGCTCTCCACATAATGAAACAATCAAGGGACAAAAAAATGGGAAACCAATGTTTCTCTTCCTCTTGCAAAGTATAGGGAAAACTAAGTGCTACCTATCCTTGGGGTTCCAACCACATTTTGGGGGTCCAATTGAAAAAAAAAAAAAAAACATCTTCAAAACATAAGCATAAATTTCAGGCCCTCTTCAAGCATCATCTCTTATCGGAAAGATGATGAATGATATAAAATGGATCACATGATGAAACAATCAAGGGACTACAAAAATGGGAAACCGATTTTTCTCTTCCTCTTGCAAAGTATAGGGAAAACTAAGTGTTACCTATCCTTGGGGTTCCACGTTTTGGTGGTCCTCTTTGAGCGAGACCTCTGTTGCATGGGAGTCGTCCACATGCAAGTTGACATGATAACCGAACACTTTTTCATCTTGCGTACGCTTCTCTGTTTGGAAGAGTTTAGCAGGGACTGCCTTCGGCAACACAGTTGCCGATGCTTTAGCCACCATGCTTGTACCATTGGCTCCTAAATCTTGGAATCCACCAAGGGCATGTGGTGAAGCCATCACTACCTTGCCCTTGTTGGTCTTAGACGGACCGGCACTTACCATGCCATCAAGACGTACAACTAGCACGTTATCCTTGTATGAGTGTCACAACTCCCAAGAGGTGTTACCCTCTTCTTGGGGTCCTTGCTCTCACAATTGGTGAGAAAAATCTAGAGTTGATTTCTCAATTATGGCCTACTGCGGGCGACACAACCATGCGGTAACAATGCTTTTTCTCTCAGGACCCCACAATCTCTGCAATCACGTGTTAGAAGAATTCTATCTTTCTATGGCGCCATAGGCGGTACAAGCACGCGGATCCAAGCCAAGTCTGAAGACGTTGACTTGTTACACTAGGCAAACTTAGCAACTAGACAAAAAAAAATAAAAATAGACAAGGGGACACAAGAAGGTGAGCACAACTTAGAAGGTGAGGAAGAGAGGAGGGGGGTAACACTAGTATAGGGTTTGCACCCTTACGCACTCCTCCCTCATTCCTCTTGTCCTGCTTTTTGTATTCAGGTCCTCCTTGGCCACTTTTTGTGCTCTCTTGATGCACCTTGCGCCTCCTTACCGGCGTCTCCCTTGTGCCCCAAGGCAATGGGGAGGCCTATAAGAACTCCCAAGGTGTCGCCTTCCATCTTTATCCTATGCAATCAGGCCGTGAGAGTCGAAGGTCTTTCGAAGGAATACTGCCCAACTTTTTACTTGAAGGAGGGAGGACAAACCCCTCAAAACAGGAGGGAAAATGGTGGTTTACGGATGGGCAATACCCACCCTGCCCAACAAGAATCCGCCTAGTCCCTTGGGGAGAAGAAGAAGCTGAGAGGATGTGGAAGAATAGAATAGAGCTCCTTTTGAGCCTTGCAATGAACTTTCTGGCACTTGATATTTGTAAGTTGAAAGGGTGTATCCCCATGTTGCATTTTTGTTGCAAGATGCGCTGACGATGTTGCAACAGCCTTCTTATTCTCGCTTGTGTGTTTCTCCCTCGTCCTCTCCTCTCGTCTTGCTCGCCTTGTGAGGCAAGGAGGGGAAGGTGAGGACGAGGAGTCGAGGCCATTGGCCTCGGCCCTCAAGGCCTCATGCCATCTTGGCCGCGATCGAGCAACCAGCTCAATCGGCGGCCAGCAGGTGACCAGCTGATGGCCGCCCGGCGACCTAACCGGCCGCCGGTCGTCCATCAAGCTGGCAACCAGCTGGCCAGCGGCCAGCAAAGGGCATGCTGCCAGCCAGCGCTCACCGTGGTGAAGGGTGGAGTCCAACCAGCCCTCGCTTCGGTGAGGAGGGAGAGCTAAACTGGCCCTCCTGCTACATCATCGTTCATGTCTTCAAATTTCTCTCGTCTTACTCTATGCCTCGGTGTTCTTTTCATAGCCCTCGAGAGCCTCGCGGCTCACAAGATGTTGAGAGTTTCTTCTCCTTTATGAACTCAGGAGTCAGAGTCAACCCTCCCAACTCCCAACCCCTACCGACAGATGCCCATTGGAATCAACTTTGGCTTGAATGGTAGTGTTGCCCTGCACTCACACAAGTCCACTGCCTTGCAGTTGAAGAAAGACAGGAGATTGCATCACGTGGAGTTGACCCAAACTGTTCGTGATCGATATTCTATCCAATTATGTCCTCTAGACTCAAGATACGCAGTTCCGAGTAGCATGGGTGCATGTGTGGCATCTATTGGAGCGAATTGAAGTTGAAGTATATCTGACATCATTTGACATCATGTCTCTGGTCACTATACTTTAAGATGAAGGTGAGAATTTGATTGCAACAGAAATAACATCTTCATAGTGTTTTCGCCATTCCTAGTTCTGAAACGGTATGGGCAAGGATGAGGTTCGAGCTCAATCTTGAGAGTTTGTCACAAAAGACATGGTAGCACCTTCTACTTCATAAAAAATGATGACCTGAGCATATACTTCGTCATTTATGATTCAAGACAGCCTTTTGAGCAATCTAAGACCTGCTCCGCTCCCCCCGTGTGCTACAGGCTGGCCAGCAGGCAGCCTCTCGCTGTTTATCCGCCAGCTCAGCAACTGGCTGGTTGGATGCCCCTGTCTGGGGACCGGTCGTCACCTACCAGACCGTAAGTTGGGTGATGGCAATATACATCCATTTGGTTGAGGTTGATATTCCGCACCAAACCATCTTCCACATTCAATTAGACCACATTTCCATCCCCTTCACCCTTCCGCATCGATGTTCGGCACACACAAGTCACGGCACACTCATCACCCAGAGAGGATGCATGACACATGCATCAGAAGAGCAAGCGAAATGTCCCATCTCCTCCGTCCCTACCAACAGAAAGTCAAAGGTTCACGCCACTGCACTACTTCAATGCGGCCACCGTCCAAATGGCGGGGCATCTCAAACTGTCTAGAAGTCTTGATCGTGATGGAAGTGAGCTCCCTCAGATTGGTGATTGTCTGCGGCACAGTCCAGGATCTACACCCCACCAGATCCAGCTCCAGCTCCCGCAGCGGCGCACGCTTTCCCCTCGGAACGGTCGGTATGTCCGGCAGGCGCTTCAACCCACAGAGGACCATGCGGCGAAGAGAGGGCAGCGTGAACCATGTGTGAGACATGGATGTGCCGGTGTGTGCACCCGACAGGACATCGACCTTCAGGAACATGAGGCGCGGCCAAGCACCCTCTGGCACGGCCTGGAGGTCGTGCACGAAAGAGTAAAAGATCTCAAGGTGCACTACATTGGGTAGAATGAAGCCCCACGCTTCGTCTATTTCAGGGGGAAATTTCAGCTTCATTCTCCTCACCTGCGGGAGCACAACCGGCACGCTCTGATGCCGCCGCTGCTGTCCTCGAAGGCTTGGCCTCTTCACCTCCCACCGCTTGCGCTCGGGAGTGGTAGCTATGAGTGACGTGAGTCTGCTCAAGCCCAACAAATGCCTCGTCACAGAGAGAGGGTCGGAGCAATGGTAGCCAAGGACTTCGGTTCCAGTGAGCTGTCCCAAGCTAGACGTATCTGCTTCCAGCATCTCACCTTCTTCATTGAACATCCTTAGCTCCACAGACCGTACGTGTGCAAGCCCAGACAGGTCCAGCGGCCGACCACCTGTCCTCAGGTTCATGACGACGGAGTCGAGGTTGGGCAGACCTGCAAGCGCGGAGGGCTCTATGGCACCGTGCTGAAACGGGTCGCCCTGCGCTCCATGCTGATTAGTTGCGCTGCCCATGCACAGCTCTAAGGAGGTTAGCATTGCCATGCTCGCCATCGTGCCAACGGGCGCCAGTCTGATGTTGCCATTGAGTTTCAGAACCTTGAGGGAGGACAGCATGTCAAAGTCCAAGGTCGCGCCCGTTGAAGAGGTAGAGTCCGACCAAACATTTACAGCAAGCAGCTTGAGGCAAGGGAAGGCAGGGCATTCCACGAACGAAGAAGAGTGAGAGCTATTCGTCAGCGCACCGACAGTTGCTCTGAGGGAACTCAAGGCAGGCAAACTTGCAAGTGTGCTCATGTCCAATGACTCCGCATTCAGGCTCAACGCCTGCAAAGCCGAGAGCTTGCCCAGCCAGCTTGGGACGCTACCGGACCAAGTACATCTGTACAGCTCCATGCACTCGAGCTGAGTTGCCGCCGCGAGAGCCCCTTTCGACAGAGTGAGATCGAATTTTTCCGTTTCTCGAGAATCAAAACGCTTCAAGACAAGCTTCCTCAGATGCGGCAGCTGCAACAGAACGTCCACCGCGGCTACAACTGCCTTGCCACTGTAGTTCAAACCGATTGAAGTGAGCGTGGTGAGCTGGGAGAGAGCGGCCAGATGGACAGGTGGACTTTCCTTGACATCATGGACGTCAAACTGCAGCTCGCGAAGCGATGTGAAGTGCGCAAGGGTAAGAGTTCTGCTCCTTTNATGATGATGATGATGATGATGATGATGATAATGAGGAGGAGGAGGAGGAGGAGGAGGAGAAGGAGGAGGAGGAGGAGGAGGAGGTGGGGATGGCTCGGCACCGGGAGGTGTAAAGAAAGTGAGAGGCAACTCTGAGAGGGTCTCAATAGACTCCAAATGGTGCGCATGCGCCACAAGACGCTCCCACACTCCAACGAGATGCCCCCAACGGGCACTTGGCGGACAGCCCTCAGAATAAAACTGTGACTCCTCAAAGCTAAATCCGGAACTGTACGCCACGCGCCGCACGCTGCCCAGCGCAAACATGCGGACAGCAAGCAGCCAGTGATTCCCCTCCAGCTCCACCCACTCGCACTGCCGCACAGCGGTCTGCATTGCACGGCTTGTCTGCCACAGGCTCCACACGTCTTGCACGCACAGTCTGTGAATGACAGCCTCCAGCAGATGCGTTGGCAGCGACGACAGTTTTTCTTCCTCTTCCTCCTCCTGCTGCTGCTGCTGCTGCTCACAAGACGAGCTTCGGCATAAGTAAAGAAACCATGAGAGATAGAAAATGAGTCACAAATCAGTGAGAGACAGAAAATGACGTGACAGTAAAGGTAGTGAAGCCCGAAGTGGCCAGAGCAGAAAGGTGAAATTCCTTAAGAATAGTTTGGTTGGGTACATAGAAAGAGCATGGAACGGCATGGCAAGGCATGGCAGGGAAACAGAAGGCCTCAAAAGGCCATGACAAAGGTAT
>SZWC01011834.1:0-12522 GCA_023375785.1 Penium margaritaceum
TTTTGGTTTCGCTCGCGGTTCTGCGCGAGCGTGCAGCCGCCCAGTGGCGGCTGCGCGGAGGCTGCGCGGAAGCTGCGCGGCAGCTTCCGCCCAGCTGCTGCTGCCGCTGCGCGAGCAGCTGCAGCAGTAGCTGCGTGGCTGCGTGCGCGGCGGTGGCAGCAGCAACTGCACGCTGCCGCTGCTGCTGCTGCGCGCTGCAGCAGTTGCTCGCTGCCGCCGCCGCCCGCTGCTGCTGCTGCGCTGCCGCGCTGCTGCGCTGCTGCTGCTGCTACGCTGCTGCGCTGCACGCTGCTGCTGCTGCCGCTGCTGCCGCCGCTGCCGCTGCTGCTTCTGCTGCTGCAGTTGCGCTGCGGCTGCTGGTGCTGCTGCTGCCGCTGCGGCTGCTTTTGCCGCCGCCGCCGCTGCGGCTGCTGCGCTGCTGCTGCCGCCGCTGCTGCTGCGCTGCTGCTGCTGCGGCTGCTGTCGCGCTGCTGCTGCGGCTGTGGCTGCTGCGCTGCTGCTGCTACTCAGCTGCGGCGGCTGTGGAAGAGGGGGTGCTGGCACCGCCGCCGCCACGCCCCTCTGCGTGGTGGTACGCGTCGCTGCTGCTGTCTCTGCAGCGGCGATCTCACGTTGACGGCGGTCGACCGTCTCCAACGGGTCCCAGAAGATCTGCTGCAGCGGTGACTCTCACTGCTGCTGCTCTGCTGCGTCTCTGCTGCGCAGCTCGGTGAGATCTGTCTCACTGCTCTGATACCATGAGAAACTGCTAGGAAGCTTCCTAGCCTTGCTGCTGCTGACGTGGCGACACTGTCCAGTCAGCTGATGCACTAGCAAGCAGGCAGGTGCAAGAAACAGCAAGGATCAGGCTAGGGAGACGCGCAAAGTCTCATAAGCTCCAATAGCTTAGTAAATGCAGAGAGAAATGACAACTGACAGGTCCAGGGCATAAATACCTGCCGCGGCGCACAGCGGGTGTCGCACGCGGCAGTCCTAGATCTGTCCTAAAACCGGCCTAAAACCACTGTTTTGGCCGTAACTCTACGCACACATGTCAGAATCCTGCGCCGTCTGAACCTAGACGTGCAGAATCAAAAGACGCACGCAACGACTGGTCACATGCATGCATCCATCGACTGACAGCGAGTATATAATGCAAAAACATGCAAATGGGTCTCATGCCCAGTCCGCCGAAAGGCGCCTGCAAGACATAGAAGGCACAGCAAGGAGTCCCGGTGACATCTGGGGCTCTGGAGCAGTGGTCGGTCACCTCCAGACGGGTAGGCCGCCGCCTGTCGTCGCGCCGGTGTCACCAGGGCCGCCTGCCTCAGGGATCTGCACGAGTATGGACACGGCCGAGTGGTCACAGTAAACTGTACAGAAACGGCACAAATCACAACAGAGCTGTCCTCAGCGCCAACACGTGAAATTGGAACCCTGAAGTTCTGTTACCAGTACAACAGTACTAGCGAAAATCTTGGCCTACTGGGCCAAAAACCGCGGTACTTGAGGGTCTCCGATCCTCAAGTCATTCCGTTTTCCCCCCCACAGCCCAGGGGGTTATCCCGAGCCACGTGGAGCGAGACTAGCTACACCTAATCCCTTTGAACCACCTTAGTTCCGCACGGTGTACCAGCTTTGGGTTGAGACCAGAGATGTCTTGTGTTAGTTGGTTAGAGGAGTGCATTCGTACGGAAAGTGGACTAGAGGGGATTCGGAGGCGCAAACGGTGGTTAATGCGGAATGAGGCCGAAGCCAGACTGGGGCTACGTCATGGAGCCCCGTAATGTGCTCGAACACAGATTTCATGCTGCCAGCCGGAACGTTTGTCTTTGACGCTTGAGGTTGTGGAGCTTCGGCGCATTCAGTTGTGACGGTATCTGACCAACGCGACAAGGGACCTTTCAGTTGATACATGAAGCGATACCTCGCATTCTTGGAGTTCCAAGCTTTGTCATTTGGGCTCATTTGCTGTCTCTGTCCAAGTAGTGGTAGGGTGTTCGTTCGATATTCGTGAGCATACTTTGTAGAAAGAAATTTCTCCGAGTCAGCAAAGTATGGACGACATACAGCCAAAAGGCAGTGAATTTGTGCCTGGGTATAGCACAAATAATAAGGTTCGCAAGTCCGGCTCCGCATTGACGCTCAAACCATCGACGAATGTTATTCAGTGGTCTTCGTCATTTGCAACAGCTCGCTCTTATATTTGTTTGGGAGTCCCGACAAGTGATGCTCTCGCTACCATCCACGATTTGTTTTCGGATCGTTCATGTCGAAATGGTGTTGCCCGAATACGAACATCCGAGAATTGTAGGACATTCTGCGGTTGTGGCTTCAGGACTCGTCATTTACAGTGCGGCTCCTGAATTTGTTTCCGAGCCCCTCCACATCCAGATGCGGAAAATCGTACTAGATCCAGATCCGATCACCGATGTCTTAGATACCTGAACTGTTCAAGATTCTACATTTAATGCCTGAGGGGCCTTGCGCGCCGGTTCTTTGGTGGCGTGATTTCGAGGACAGCTCTGTGGTCCACACAGCAGGCAGGTCCACCCGGCATGAGCTGGCCGCTGAGACGATACTCTCCCTGATGAGTTCAGCTTTTCATTGTTTCCAATGCAGCACAGAGTTCAGGCAAAACCTCAGTTCATTGTACAGAAGGACTGGTTCGGGTCAGTTAATGCCTGCGAAAATCATATTGAATCTACACCTGTACCGTTAAAGTGGATGGAAACATCTTGGATGAAACAAATGTCTTCAGCGCTGCTTAACCAAGCTTTCGAGGGGACGCATCATGTTATCAATTGTGTTCCAGAGAAATCACAAAGATACAGAGAAGGACGAAACGTCAACCGCAACTTCAATCGGAACAAGAAAGTACCATTCTGGAAAAAGCAAGTCCTAAAAAAGAAAATCCACCGTTCCACTGTGTTTGCCCATGTCTTTCAAAGAATCAAGGAAAAATCGACGAAAAGACAAAGCTTAGAAAAACCCTTGTAAACGTTTTGAGATTTAACTTCTACCAGATCTGAAATATCCAAAGAATCACAATGACCTGGCACGAGAGGTCAAACGGTGACCAAATCAAAACTTCTTAATCATGCAATAATAGCTCACAAGAGAAAAAAGAATCCTACATACAACTCCCATGATACAACTGATTCAAATTAAATTTATCATGATATCAACGACATGATGAAAAGCAACATCTAGCAGAAACCAAATGTGCTTGGGAGGAATGTGATGTATTTGAAGCTATGCATTGGCCAACACAAAAAAGACACAAATAAGATGGCAAGTGAATATAAATGCAGTGAAACAAAGCCGAGTATATGATTTGAATACTTTTATACAAATGGTTACTATTTTTAAAATGATCATGAAATTTTTGTTACTTGAAAAATCTCTTACCATGATTTAACCTCCATAGACATCATGTATATATGTGAGTTCAAAGTTAAAAATAAGATAAAATAAACTAAATAGAAGCTTCTATGAATTAATGCAAATGAAAAACATACTTCAAATCAACATGTTTTCCATCCTCTTCAAACAAGATGGAAATTTTGTATTACAAGAACATGAACTTGCATTTGATCACCAAAACGTATTTGAAGACTATTTGTGGGGTAGAACACAAAACAAAAGATAAGACATTTAATACTACAAGTGCTTCACAAAAATCAAACTCAACTATAAATAAGTTAAAAAAAAGTTGACATACATTTCCTATAAGTCCTGGTCTTATTTCAAGGCATCATCTCCACCTTATGCAATAGTACACAATAAAAAATCAACTATGAATAGCATCTGAAGACCTAAGTAATTAAAAAAAGAAAAGAAATATGAATAATATAAAAATGGCAAGAAGGACTTTAATCATCACGTGCTAGATTCTTTAAGCGAAGAAACCAAAGGATCGCCTTTGCACATAGCAAGGATAATCTTCTTAAGTGCTTATACTTACTGTAATACTTTGAAACATGACACATTTCTTGCTACACATGCTACCATCTATGAAATAATTTACGTGGTAATCTAGGAACTAGAAGATGTGAAATTGTTTTTCATCAAAAAATGATGTTGACATCAAGGTGTATAGAGATCTTCCTGTAACCACAAATAGAACTTGGACTTCATTTCCTCATGAAGAAGTTTTGGAGTCAATGGAATATTTTCGAGGAGTGGTGAGGAATGAGAAGTTTCAAAGTAAAATAGTACCATTTCTGGCAGACAATGAAAAGAAAGAAGTAATGCACTAGATTTCAGCTCATTAAGGGCAAAAATGGATTAGACTATCACCACAGAAATGTAATGAATTTCAATGTAACTCCCAAGGTAACTTGTATTGGGAAAATTTCTTTCATATAAGAATTAGAACCCACCTTTCAGATGGGTGGAGTAGGCCATGAAAGGTGATACTAATAGATTAAAGTGTGTTCTCATGTGGAAGATTCTTATAATGAGTGAACCTAGTTAAAGCATGGGAGGAGATGCATGACTACATGTTTTCAATTCAAATTGTGTCAAAAGGCCTTGTAAATGGACAAATATTAATCAAGTAGCATAGATTGGAGGCTTGCGTAGCATCAAGTTACTTATCCTAAGGGATTGTACCTTTTGGATGGCCATGGTTCAATCTTGTGCAAACGTCTCAAGCCTCCTCAAAGCAAACCCAATACAGTTGCATGGAAATACCAATGACCATGAGGAAGGCCAAAAAAGGAAGTAACCTCTCACTAAAGTTTCCTATGAAATGGTAAGGGAGTATTTATAAACATGAAATATTTTAGCTAAGATAATAATGGCTTTGATAACAATGAAGACCTATAAAAAGCTCCAATATGGATTAAGTTTACTCTTTCCAATGTATAAACGGTAATGAAGTTGAACCATATGAAGAAAAACTAATCTAGGTGGTATATGTTGCAAAGATTCCAAGTATAGAAGGTGGATGTATTCATATTAGAAATCAGCTCTTCATTTTACCTCGTTTTTACTCTTATCATATTCTACACTAAGCTATTGGTAGCTGTGTAAGAGCACGGTTCGTTCCCACATAATACATGATGGTGGTGTGCATTACATAATGTGCGATGCTTTCACGTCATTGATACTCTACTGTAAGGGTTCTTGCGTTGGGAAAGAGGGAAGTTGTGGTAGTTCTCTCTTTTCTCACCAGGCATTCCATTGTTTACGTATTCATCATTATTCTTGGTGGACAACGATTAGGTGAAACTCATTGCATGAGTTGGATGTTGAATGCACATGGATTGGTTGACTCCCAAACTTGTTAATTTTTCACTTCTTTCCGCGTCAAACTCTTGATGGTTGGAGAAAACAAAATATAAACTAATGTGATTGTCTAATTCTTTTTTGGATAGGGGTCCATTGCAAGGCCGTTAACAGTAGTAATCCACTACACATGTGGTAGTAAACTATGCATGATTAGCGAATATCATCTCCTAGTTATAATTTATTCATTCATTGTCCAAATCCCAACTTGGTGCAACGTTTGTAAAACTGATCAAATATTTTCATGAAAAATTCATAATTCCTGCTAAGTAATATTTATATAATAGGACTTCATGCTTTGACCTTTTAGAAAGAAAGTTATTTTCTTGGAATTGTGTCCACCAGACCAAACACATCATGATTTCTATCAATCTAAGGTACTAGTAATTTTTGAATAATGGCTCTTATGTGTGTACAAGTCTTAATGTGAGATATCCAAAAGGGTTTGAAAGGTGAAAAAGTCATGTCAGAAAGGAGGAGATATGTTTGCACATAATCAATTGAATGAAAATTATCATACTTCAATTATTTGATGTGAAGAGATGACAGATTTCTAAAAAATATAAAGAGAATCATGTTATCAGAAGTATCCAAGCATTTCGAAAGATTTGTTTTTGTTGTTCCATTAGACTAACAACGCTTGTGACAACAAAAAGTGGTAAAGGGAAAAACATGGTAATTATATGATTGAAGAAAGATAAAAGGACTCCATGATTAATATGAATTTGTGTAAGTAATACACATTGTTGGTTTTATTTTTTGCAGAAAACATGGGTTTTTGGTGGAGCACACTTGGTTAATCTATTTAAAGGTTTTGTTTATTGCATGTATTTTGTAAAATGTGTGCATTAGAAAGATGTTTTAGAATATTTGGCAAGAATTACTCCTGATGAAAGGGTGGGGAAAGCATGGTTCTCTTGAAAAAGATGGGCCCTGACCATTCTTCCTTCGGAGTGGATGATTCATTCTACAAACTCTAAATATTTGACACTATGTGCAAGAAATTGTAAATAGTGAGAATCGATATTTATGGCTTTAGAATGCATTCTTTCTCAGTGGACAAGAAGCTTCACTAACATATCGTATTGAACTTGGACTTTGATATTAACATTTTTTTGGTGTGGGAAGATGGTCGTAAATTGTGGTTTGTCAATTTTCAAAAATGTGCATAATATAGTTGAAAATTATGATCCATGAAATCATTGGTGCACTTAACATTTTCTTCTTTTGGCGTTCCATGGAGTGTGTGTTGGTTGCATACGTTTTTTTAATACGTGTCACTGGTTGGGGTCTCACTAAAATTGAACAAGCAGTGTTTGTCCAAAATGTACGTACATGATAGAGCGAAGGAGTGATCACACACGTTAAGATTATCGTGCATTACATTTGAGAGAAACTTAATTACATCATCATCCTTAAAAGGCACATGAATGTTGAACAAAAATTCTCGTATAAATGGATCTTTGTCCTTGAGGTAAGCAAGGTCAAAGACACGTGGAAAGTTGTCACGTGCCCACGCAATAATGATCATCAGTTCAACGTTGCCGATGTACAACCAGGCATCGTAAAGCCAGGCATAGGCTTCCTCCTTCTACACCTACATCCCCAACTGCATGCTCACGTTCTTGCGTGGCCTGTTTGCACCACACTATGAGAAGAGTTCTTCTACTTTGTTCTTGAGTGGATGGATGAGTACGATGTGCACAAGCTTCACTTTTGGTGTACATCATGGTGGAAAGTTCATCATGTGCATGTAGGGGAAATTCACTCCAAACCACTCGTTGAAGGATTTGACGCACTATGGATGCCAAATTCCCAGCAAAAGGAACATATTTTCCTTGATCTAATGGAAATTTCAAGCACGACATTTTTCATGTAGGGATACATGATCAACTTGATCGAGTCATGTGATGTGTTTGCATCCGCCTTGCACGTGGGAGTGTTTGTCATGTGCCAACCCTCTTTCATCAATTTGTTGGTGTGCGAGCGTGGAGGTAGGTAACTTACATTCTTCTCGTCGAAAAGGAGTTGCATGGGGAGCAGCTCTCTTATCATTCATGGCTTCACTACGACTCTAATGTGACATTTGTCTTCCATGCCTATGATCCCAACTTTGTCATGCACGTGTGGTGTGAATGTGTGTTGCACTTGGCATGAGCTATATGTCAATGCGGATGGATTTTTCTACAAGAAATGGCACCAGTCCATAGAGTATCATCATGTCAGCTACTCGGCGGTGCATGTTGAGCAGGAGTATTTCCATATTTGCATTTACTTTCTGTGCTGTCATTGTGGGTGAGCGCCATGACGAGCCAAGCTCCTTCCACATCAATTTGTGCTCATGCATGCGAGAAAACGTGTAGGCCCATCTCCGCCAGATTGTTTGGTGTGTACGGGGAGAACAATGTCGTGAATATTTCGGCAAATGAGTCTCATGTTGAGAGATTGAGTTAATCGACCCAAAATCGTGCACTTGTAGATCAGTGCACGATTTTGGGTTGGAAGTCCGACTTCGGGGGGCGAAATCGGACTTCGCCCGGCTCTGCGACGTCGCAGGCGAATCTTTGCCAGCGAAGTCGTCAAACAGTCGCAAACCCCTTGAGCGAGGGGTTTGTGACTGTTCGAGGGGGGTTTGCGGGTAGGTTTGGATGGGGGGTCCGAGATTCCCCCTGCGATGGAAGGGAATTCGCTGGGCCCCGCTACCGCGGGGCCCAGCAGATGCCCGTGCAAAAATAAAACCCTAAATTCGAATGTAATTCGGGGATGGGTTTAATCGACGTTTGGGCTTCAAATGAGGGGTTGAACGTGGATTTTCGTGGTAGGAAAAAAAAGAAAAGGGCGTTTTCGCTCGATCGCGATCGAGCGACGACCCCTTTTTTTTGCGTCAGACATGCAAACCCTATCGTACGATGTAGGGTTTTGTGTTTTGTGCGGGCTTCGCCGGCGCAAAACATAGAAAACCCTAAATCATACGATAGGGTTTGCATGTCTGACACTAAAAAAAAAAAGGGGTCGTCGCTCGACCGCGACCTCGCAATCGAGCGACGACCACCGTTCTGACATCGGCGAAGCCGATGTCAGAATTTTTGGAGTTCACCCACGATTTTGGCGAAAGAGGGGTCTTCGCTGAAATTGAGGGCGAAGTCGGAAAGAAACGTCCGACGCGGCTTTTTTGGCCGATGCACTCGAACTCGAGTGCATGTTTTTCGATCAATTAACCCTAAATGCATGTTGAGGGCATGCCCCATGGAAGGTGCAGCTTGAAGCTAGGTCTTATATTACGCGCATGACGTTAGGATTGTGTGGATTTCATGCAAGGTTTTTGTGGCTTTCATTTCCACTTGTGCTTGGAGATGGGTGATGATGGTTTACTGATGATGGAAGCAATGTGTAGCGCGCGGCCGGTCCGACGTGGCTCGCACGGGGTCCCTGGCCTGTGGGCTGGCGGACGGGATGGATTGAGGGTCGGAGACCCTCAAGCACCGCGGTTTTGGCCTAGTTGGCCAAGGATTCCGTCCATTCTGTTACATTCATATCAGAGCGCCGGGGTTCGAGTCTGACGTGCGGACGCCGAGGGCGGCTCACTCCCTGGGGGGGGAGTGTAGCGCGCGGCCGGTCCGACGTGGCTCGCACGGGGTCCTTGGCCTGTGGGCGGGCGGACGGGATGGCTTGAGGGTCGGAGACCCTCAAGCACCGCGGTTTTGGCCTAGTTGGCCAAGGATTCCGTCCGTTCCGTTACACAATGAATACTATTGAATATTTCTTCTTTAGGGCCTTTTTCTTTCCCTCTATAAACTAGCCTTTCACAATGCTTGTCAAAAGAAAATCAAACATAGAGTTCCCGACTAAAGTACGGAAGGCACGCTTTACATGCCATACTACTATGTAGATTGACAGCTACGACTTCATAGCTTTCTATATGGCAGAAATTTAACCACTAGAGAACCTATTGTAGAAGTGTCCACGTCTTTTTTCTAGATGAATTGATGGATAACGTTGTTTCTATTGTCGTGGACTAGAAAACATAGCTTGAAATAATTAGTGTCGGTAGAGTCATCATTGCTCTACCCTTTGTAGCTCTTAGATGATGTAAAATTGTTGTCGTCTTCTTTAGAGGGTGGTGGTGGCTTGTGACCAAAACCAGGCTTTGGATGTGGGGTTTTTCTTGATGGGAGTAAGCCAACGCTCGTGACGAGCGATGCCAAATGGGTTTTGACATGGGGTGGTGGCTTCTCCTACTACTTTAACGGGAAGACGACCCTCCATTTTCCCTTTTTGGCAACAATATGATGCGTTTCCATGATCACCGTGGTTGTATGGCCAGCCTCAGCCTGCGGACGCGATTGTGATACGTAAGGTGCTTCCCTTTCTAGGGGAAGACAAGGACCGACTTTAAATGTGAAGTTCCAACCCCTTGGAGCTGGAAACCAGCATGTCTTCATGTCATCATCATTTCGGGTGCGCTCAATTGGCTTGTAGTACACAAGGGCAATGGTTGAGGGAAGGGACAGTGGAGACAGAAGCGGAGGTGCACTGAGGTGGGGCACATATAATGAGTACTCACGCGGAGAGGGTTTAGGGGTTGCCTAAGAGTCATCAAAGGTCAATGCAACACACTTGCGTGGAACGCCAACTGGTTTCTTGGGTACTGGTGCACATGGTGGTGGTTCCTGCATGGTGGCTCGGACAAGGCGACGGCTACGCTCCTCCGGAGTAACTTTGGTTAGGAACCGGTCCTGGGTGGGGGATGTTATGTGTGATAACTATTGACTGTTGAAGGTAAAGTCAACATGGATTAGCTCTGATAGGCATGGGAGAAGTGGCTACTGCGTTGAATTTATCGACGTGGGCAATGAGCGTGTAGTGCCAATCCTATGATGTAGGGAAATACATTCGTTTGAATGTTCAAAGGGAAGTGTGAGCACCAACGATGCGACGAAAGCAAAATTGAGCGGGATTCAACAACAAAGTTTTTTTATACGCCCAAAACAAATAGAAAATTTATTGATGTACCTTAAATAATTTCAAATGGTAAAAAACGTGAATGAAAAAATTGATGCAATTGTTAAGTCGTTGAAATCCAAGTGAAGTATGGCAATTTGGATATGCTTTTGCAATGATCATAGTTTTTCTTTATTTTAAGCATGAACCCTTATGTTTGCATCCAATCATATATTTATATCAATGATAATTTCAATGGAATATTATTGGGTACAAAAATTTTATGATTTCAATAATCCTTGATTTTACCAATCGATTTACATAAATGGGTTGACATGTATGATAGGAAATATGTTGTATGTAAAGACTTAGTGTGTTGGTGTGATGTGTAGATTGAATTATGCATGATAGATGTTGTTTTTGAATTGAGTTTTTAAAATTGTAATCTTATATTTTTTTCACATTTGTGGGGTCAAAGTAGTTGGGAAATGAGTGGGAAGCATTAGGAGATGGGCTCTCGGGTTGTGATAAGGATTTCATTGAAGGGTGATGGGTTGATGTTATTTAATGTGTGACATGCCATTTATTCTCATGTAGGAATTAGAAGCTTGGATCGATTTTGATCTTTATGAAATGCATAGAGTTGAATGAGAGGTTGACACCTTTGACGAATGTAGCAGGATGGTTGCATTTTTTCTGCTTTGTTAATTTAATTACTTTTAGTTTGTCATTGAGATTTACTGCTGATATATGAAATTCGAAAGGTTTTTCTAATCAGAATAAAATCATTACTAATGATTGCTTTGTTGTGACTTTGTAAATATACTCTTCTTTCCAATTTGTTTATGATGATGGTTGACATGTATAACGAGATGCAAGAAATCCATTGAATTTAGCTGGTTGTTTTGAGCATGTCAAAGCAGCCCCATTGAATTTGATCTGACATCCACATTTGTTGCTCGGTGGTTCTGACCTTCAGTCTAATCCTTATTGTTTTTTATCTGCGTTGTCGGGCTTTGCTGTACGGGGATCAAATTTGATGGAGAGAAGTCATGTTCCTCCATGACTTATCTTCCCTAAATGAAGTCCCCGTGCAGCAAAGTTGTAGTTCAGCTGCTCAAGTTTAAATATATTTTATTTGTTGAAAGAAAGCTTTCGTAAGAGATCGGTGATCCAGCCCTTTGTTGTAATCATTATTCTGCTTTACATTGGAACCCACCTTTTCTTTCGGAACCTTCGCACTAATTTGTTTACCAATTGGTCGAGTCTTCATGCAAATATTCTACATGTGAGGGTTCATGTCCATCACCCATGTCCAGGTTCTTTCCTCTTCCTTCTCTCGATGTTTGTCGACTTGTGGGTCTAGTTTCCGTGGGCCCCGCACCCAGCCCGAAATGCAGCCCATCGTGTAGCTGTCTCCCACCGCTCCCGAGCCTCCCGGTAGCCCAACGGTGGCCGCGGCCTCGGCACGGCCCTTGTCTTCCGTGCCACATGGCGCACATCTGGGCGGTTGACGGTTTCCCACTTTTTCGTCCATTCCTTTCCAACCGCCGATTTTCTCTCGGATGGGTGTCGACGTTTGGGCCGACAATGAGCCCATGACATTTTCATTCCCTTAATCATGTCTCTTTCACCATCGCGCTTGTCCATTTCTGCACAACAGCTTCCATCCGCAACTCCCGCAACCACCCTCGTTCCCTAACCTCCCGCCGCCACGTACCACTGTCGTCCGTCCCTCCCGTGGAAGCCAGCCAGCCGTGAGCGACCTGTTGCTAAGCCCGTCTCCCCCTGTCTCCCCTTCCCCATCAGCCACTATCCCCAGCCCCCCCCCCTTCCCCCCCCCCCCCTCCCCCAACGTCCCACCCCCCGGCCCCCTACACCCGGAAGCCTCGGCGCAGATAGTCCACCAGGCGTCACCGCACGTTTACATTCCCGTTCTCCATTGTCGCCCGCCCATCTTTCGCCATCACAGCCACTGCCCCTCCCAGTTCACGTGTCGCTTTTGGTACGGCGCTGAGCAAAAAACTCGCTGGCTGATCCACGTTCATACTCTACCACTGAGTCGTCGCTCACCCTCTCCAGTTTTCCCCAGTGACGTGTGGTAGTGAGATCACTCCCATCTCACCCCTCCCCTTCCGCATCACCACTTGCGTCGACTCGACCTCATTCGACCGGGCAACACCGTATAGGCCTTGAGACGTGCGTTCGCGCCCCTGCCGTCTACGCTCCCCCCTTCTCCCTGGTTACTTCACTCCTGCCGCCTCTCGCTGGCATCCCCCCCCCCCCCCCCCCCCCCCCCCCCCCCCC
>SZWC01011834.1:18998-45992 GCA_023375785.1 Penium margaritaceum
CCACCAATCCACCAATCCACCCACACACACATTTACAGACACACACACACACACATACAAAAATACACACACACACACATACACACACACCCACACACATACACCCACACCCACACCCACACCCACACACCCCCACACCCCCACACCCCCTCCTCCTACACCGCATTTGCATGAATTCTTCTCGCAGCCGCCTGCCTTTTCTGCTAGGCTCGCCTTCTCTGTGAACTTCCTGGTCCAGCTCTCCCAGTGCCCCAGAGCACAACACCTGCAGGCTGCGCTGCGTGTTGGCAGGTACGCCCTCTCCACTGCCCGGACCGGTCTGTGCTATCGGGCACAGTCATGAGTTGTAGTCGATGGCTACACAGACAGTGACTGGGCTCATGATGCAGATGCTCGCAGCCGTACAGGCTACATTCCCTGGTCGGAGGGACCGGTGTGTCGTGGAAAAGTGGCAAGCAAGGTTGTGTGGCACGCAGCTCCAGTTAGGCTGAGTATGTTGCCCTTGGCGCTGGCACATGTGAGAGTGTTTGTAGCGGGAGGGCCGGTTCAGCCCTCCCTCCTCGCTGAAGCGAGGGGTGGTTGCGCACCACCCCTCGTGTCAGTGAGGGCTGGCCGGCGGCCAGGACTTTGCTGGCCGCCGGCCAGCTCGTTGCCGGCCGGCTGGACGGTCGGCGGCCGGCCAAGCAACCGGCCGGCCACCGGCCGGCCAGCCGCCAGCCGCCGATCATGACCTCAGCCCGATCGGCGGTTGAGGGGCCACGAGGGCCTCGAGGGCGAGGCCTCGTGGCCTCGTGCCCTCGGCCCCCTTCGCTCTCCTTGCAAGCGAGCAAGCGAGGACGAGGGATAGGGGGAGCGAGGGTGAGAGCGAGAAGCGAACGAGAAATGTCGGCACAAAATAGCACGTCGACGCGCACTTGTGCGACCCCCACGCGACGGACAACGCGATGGAGGAAGATCTCCCGGAGGGGGACCTTGACAAAGAGTACGACGCCGACGATGGCGAAGGCGACGAGGATCGCGGCCATCGCCATCATCGTACGGCGAACTCGAGCCGATTGCTCGAGAAGGGTAAGGCGTCCGCCACATTGCCTGAAGCTGCCGACGGTAGGGAGATTGCACAGAGCAGCAAGGGCGTTGAAAGCAGCCACAGGGGAAGTTCCCGCAAGAACGAGACAGACGACGTTGCCGTGAAGGTAATTCGCGATGACCTTCGTAGGCTCGCGGAGTTTGCTGCAGAGGCCACGGGCCGACTCAAGATCACCACCGATGGTGGAGGTACGGTACCACTCGGAGGAATGGGGGCAGACCCCCCTTCCTACGATGTGGCCGCAATGGGGCAGGGCAGCGTCCACTCGAGTGTCAACGCTGACGACAGCCTTCTCCAAAAGGTGGGACTCCTTGGAGGCGTGTACGCGAACCGTACCCTCCTGCAGTGGATAAGGGTATACGGAAAACGTGAGGCCCTGGAGGCTATCGCCGATGCTCTGACGACATCAGTGCTCAAGTTCGCGTTCGCCAACCTGCTGGCCCACATTAGGCAGAGCATCACGGACCTCAACCGTGATCGCCAGCTGCAGCGCCTGGCCTCCCATGAGGCAAGTCGCCGATGCAACGACCTCCACAAGGTGTTGCAGAACGTGACCCAGGTGCGGTTGCAACAGCAAGAGCAACGTGCCGCAACTGCGGATGCCACTAACGGTAGCAGCGACAACTTGCCTACCTTGACGACTTCGGGGCTAGTCATAAACACGCCCCTCTTCCACAGTATGGAGATATTTCTAAAGGGCGTGAAGCTGACCGACAGGCTGAATCACATGGAGTACGTTCTACATGTCCACAAGGCTCCACTCAGCCAGTAGGGTGACCTTGCCACGAAGTGGCTTGAAGACAAGCTCTTCAAGTATGTGGTCAAGGAGTGGACTGCGCACTTACCGCACCTTGAGTGGCAGTCCATGCCGTGGGAGGCTTTTTGTGCGATTATGCGTAAGAAGTGCATCCAGCATGAGGAGGCACCGCGCGCCTTCCACAAAATCAAGGACTTCAGGCAGCTGGGTGGCTTGCTCGAAGCCTAATTGAGCGAGTTGACCGCACTCATGGAGGAAGCCGAAAGCTTCATCGAGGGCGATGGAACTCAGACCTTCAAGTACCCGGAGTGCATGCTCTTGCAATACTTACGTGACGGTCTTGCCAGCGAGAAGCTAACGGACAAGATCACCACAACGGCAACTGGCCAGGCTTGGACAAGCTGGAGGGCATTGTGGGACTACTCGGACCAATGAGGACGCACGGTCGAATGCGCGTGCACAACAAGGTCGCGACATGTGCATGGATGTTGCGGGGGCTGGAGGAGCAGCCGGGCAGGGCCAAGGGCAAGCAGTTTACAAACCCTCCAGTCAAGAAGACTGGCGGGTACAAGACCCCAAACCACAAGCGCAGCCATGAAAATGACAAGCTACATGTGGTGCGCGAGCGTCATAACATGGCCTTCCGCGAGGGACTATGCCACTGCATGCAGCCCGGACACTTCAGGGCTTAGTGCCTTGAGGCTGCTGGTGGTGGACAAGAGGCCGCGGCGATATATGTAGCCGTAGCACCTCATGGAGAGGCTGCAGCAGGAGGCTGCGGACAGGGTCGTGAAAGGGGTCACGGTCGCGGCAATGGGCCCGGCCGTGGTAACGGACAAGGCCGTGGGACGGGTTTTCCCCACCCCTGAGTGACGTTAGTGGGGACCACTCACGGGTAAGAATGGATCACGAGTGAGGGTTCATGTTTTCAGACGAGGATGTTAAACAATTTGAGTTTTTACAAGTTCAAATTTCTCCGTTGTTTTCTCCCCTCTCATTGAACCTCATTCTGCACTTGCTGATTGACATTGTCCACTAAATCTTGCATCACCAGACGAGATGTATGATCAAACTTGCTTAGTGGTGGTGACACCGACCACTATGCAAGAATTGTGTGACACAGTGATTGAAGCAAACGCCCTCAAAGCGATGAGTTCAATCACGTTCGCGGTACCTTTAGTCGACGATTTTGACCCAATGAAATTTAAAGACTTGAAAGTGCTAGCAGAATTCACACGTTCCCACAAGATGTGGACTAGAGAATTTCAATCATGGGAGCTGCGGCGTCCGCCGTCTAGATTCCATGTTTATCAGAAACTCGGCTTGCCATCATCGAGCCTCTTCACTCGGAAGGGTGGAGGCAACATGACGATGCAGTTCAAAGGACACCTAGCTGGTGCTCTCGTGAACGTACTTGCTGACACTGGAGGAGACGACTCTTTTGTTAGACTTGGCTTTACCCGACAGGTTGGCCTGAAGTACGAGCCATCGAATGGCACAGTTGTTGTTGGTGACAACCGTACGGTACTAGTGATCGATACTTGTGAAGCAAAAATTTGTATTCAAGGGTACACATAGAGTGTCACGTTGAAGGTACTCAACCTTCTTGACCCGTTTGACGTGGTGCTAGGCGATCCCTGGCTCCGTGAGAACAAGGCTCTAATGTGCTTTGAATCAAAGCGTTTGATCCTCCAAAAAGGACAGCGTCGCTTTACGTTGATTCCGAGTACGGAATTATCACCGACACGACTCAAAGTCCATGCCAGCTTGTTTGTAATGCAGGTCAAGAGACGTATTCGACAAGGTTGTTGATACTTCTTGGCTCAGTTGCAGAAACTGGAGGACAACGTGAAGGAAGACACGCCACAAGAGATCAAATCTATATTGGCGGAGTTCTCGGATGTATTCCAGGACCCATCGGCTGGGCTTCCTCCAGAAAGACACATGGGTCACACGATTCCGCTGCAACCGGAGGCGACTCTCCATTCAGACCCATGTATCGCCTTGGTCCAGCAGAAAGGTTAGAGGCCGGACGCCAAATCAAAGAGTACTTTGCAAAAGGGTGGATCGAGCCAAGTAGCTCGCCGTACGGTACGCCGGTCCTTTTTGTGAACAAAAAGGACGGTGGTTTATGTATGTGCATGGATTACCGGACGTTACACAAGCTCATGGTGAAAATTGATTCCCCTTACCGCGGGTTGAGGACCTTTTTGACCAACTCCAAGGGGAAAAAGTGCTTTCGTCCTTGGATTTGTCCCAAGGGTATCATCAAATCTGCATCACGGAAGATGATGTTCCGAAAACTGCGTTTTGAATACACATGGGACACTATCAGTTCCGGGTGTTATGCTTCGGGCTAGCAAACGTCCCAGCAACCTTCTAAGGAAAAATGAACCGAACGTTTGCCAAGCAACTCGGTCAGTTTGTCTTGGTTTACCTGGACGATATCCTGGTTTTCTCCAAATCAATGGAAGAGCACATAGAACATGTGCGCGAAGTCCTCACAATCCTTCGAGAATGAAAGTTCTATGCGAAAGTGAGCAAGTGCAAGTTTGCACAAGATGATCTCAAATATCTTGGAAACATCATCTGCAAGGACGGCATCCGTGTCAACCCACGAAAGGTCCAAGCCGTTGTAGACTGGCCCCGCCCGGAAAATGTTGGGTAGATTCGGTCTTTCCTCGGTCTTGCAAACTACTTTCGATGGTTCATGCAAGGGTATTTGACCCTGGTAGCACCGCTAACCAGGCTCACGCAAAAAGACGTGCACTGGGAATGGACATCTGATTACAAGAACAAATTTCTCATAGTCAAAAAGCTTCTATCCAAAGCGCCCGTCCTAGCTCTTCCGGATCCATCGCAACCGTGCGAGGTTCGATGTAATGCGTCGGAAGTAGGACTCAGAACCGTCCTCATGCAGAACGGTCACCCAGTTGCGTATGAAAGCCGGAAGCTTATCCCCGCGGAAACGTGGTACACGACAAGGGATCAAGAGCTCCTTGCGGTAGTACACGCTTTCAAGATGTGGCGTTGCTATCTCGAGGGTGCTGAAGGGGGTGTGACGGTCGTGACCGACCATAATCCATTGGTGTTTTTCCAAACGCAACCGAACCTGTCAAGACGATAGGCGCGTTGGAGCGAATACCTGAGCCGATTCTCGTTCACATGGGAATATTGGCCAAGACGCATCAATGTAGCCGATCCACTAAGCCGAGNATCCCCGCGGAAACGTGGTACACGACAAGGGATCAAGAGCTCCTTGCGGTAGTACACGCTTTCAAGATGTGGCGTTGCTATCTCGAGGGTGCTGAAGGGGGTGTGACGGTCGTGACCGACCATAATCCATTGGTGTTTTTCCAAACGCAACCGAACCTGTCAAGACGATAGGCGCGTTGGAGCGAATACCTGAGCCGATTCTCGTTCACATGGGAATATTGGCCAAGACGCATCAATGTAGCCGATCCACTAAGCCGAGAGCCTGTGGAAATTAAAGTAACGAACGAGGTCGGTGGATGTTTTATGGCCATTGCAACAACAACAGTACAATGACCAGACCCCCCTGCACCTCTGCGGCAACCACCACGAGAGATTATCCTTTACAACGGTGTTGTAAACAGGATTCGGATAGGATACAATGTGGATTCTTGGTTTCAAGACTCTCGAAATCTGGACAAGTACGGCTTGGTGGAGGCCGCAGGAATCTTCCGGCACGGAGAACAAGTTGTGCCAAACTCAGGAGACCTTCAAGCAAAGATTATCTCCCAGTTCCACGACCCGCCGGTCGCAGGTCATGTGGGACCTCGAAAGACCGGACAGGCACTCTCGGACCACTATTGGTGGCCAGGATGGAGTGTCGATGTCCGTAAGTATTGCATGACATGCGATCCATGTCTTCGGAATAAGGCTAGTAGCAAGAAGCTTGGCGGACTCCTCCAACAGCTTCCCATTCCTGGGACTCCATGGGAGTGCGTCAGCATGGACTTCATTACTGGTCTTCCGGACACAGCCCGTGGCCACGATGCAATACTAGTGATTTCGATCTTTTGACGAAGATGACACATTTCATTCCTACAACCACTGACGTGAACGCAGAGGAGACCGCTCGTCTCTTCTTTGAGGGTGTCGTAAAGTACCACGGCTTGCCGTTGCACATGATCTCCGATCAAGATCGGAATTTTCTAGTAAGTTCTGGCAAAAGATGCACGAGTACTTTGGCAGCGAATCGCAGATGTCAACAGCGTTTCACCCTCAAACTGACGGACAAACAGAGCGTATGAACCAAACTCTAGAACAAATGCTCTGTTTGTACGTGGATCCTGCCATGAATGAATGGGACAAATTCCTAGCTCCGACGGAATTTACGGTGAATAACTCGGTGAACGAGTCTACACAGTTCACACCGTTTGTGTTGAACAGTGGTCGGCATCCAGTGGTGCCCTCTTCATTGGTGAAGAGTGGGAGTACAGAAGGACAGGTTCCTTCTGTTCAAGCCTTTGCTGAGCGCATTGACTCCTTGTTACAGGAGGCGGAGGGTCACCTTCAAGCTGCTCGGCAACGAAAAAAGGCATATACCGACAAAAGTCGCCGTGGGGTCTCATTTGACATCGGTGACAAAGTGTTGCTTAGCACTAAGAATCTTCGGTTGAAGTCGCCCGGGGCGCAAAAACTTTTGCCGAAGTGGATTTGGCCATTTCCCATCGTTGCATGCATCAGGCCAGTGGCATACCAATTGTTGCATCCGCCGAGTATCAAGATACATGACGTGTTTCATGTGAGCCTATTGGCTCCATACACGGCATCGAGGACCGTTCAGCCACCACCGGCAGTCCTTGCTACTGATGGCCAATACGAGGTTGTTTGCCTGCTCCATCACCAAGAGCGAACTCTCTGGTCGCGGGTTGTTAGGGAATACCTTGTTCATTGGGCCGGATGTGGACCTGAACATAACTCATGTCAGCCCGAATCTCGGTGGCCCACAGGGGTGGTCAACGAGTATTGGAGCGAGCTTGCAACTCGCATTGATCGACGCGTGTCAGGGGGCACCACCTAAACGCGGAAAAAGTGAAAAACATTCACGTGGGGTGGCATTCATGGACTGCAACCATAGGAGGTTGGGGACGCCCAACATGGTTGTTGCGCGGAAGCTCCAGCCTCAAGGGGGAAGGCCGCTAGCCGTGCTGACCGGCAAGCTACAGCTTAGGTCCAAGTGCCATGCACGTGTTCATGTTTAGCTGGTGATTGAAATTATTCAATTTTCTTTCACAACGTTGATGACGCACTGACTGAAAATCCATCTTGTTGTTCATGAACCGGGACGGTTCATAATAAGTGGGGAGGAATGTAGCGGGAGGGCCGGTTCGGCCCTCCCTCCTCGCTGAAGCGAGGGGTGGTTGCGCACCACCCCTCGCGTCAGCGAGGGCTAGCTGGCGGCCAGCACTTCGCTGGCCGGCGGCCAGCTCGCTGCCGGCCTACTGGACGCCCGGCGGCCGGCTAAGCGACCGGCCGGCCAGCCGCCAGCCGCCGATCGTGGCCTCAGCCCGATCGGCGACTGAGGGGCCACGAGGGCCTCGAGGGTGAGGCCTCGTGGCCTCATGCCCTCGCCCCCCCTCGCCCTCCTTGCAAGCGAGCAAGCGAGGACGAGGGATAGGGGGAGCGAGGGTGAGAGCGAGAAGCGAACGAGAAATATCGGCGCGAAATCGCCGATTGTGCCTCGTACGCGACGATTTCGCGCCGCTGCGTCAAAAATGAAAGTCGAGTTCGTTAAGGACGAACTATGTGTTTCAAAACCGGAAAACTCGTGAGAATGCACGATTTCGAGATAAGAACCCCCGGTTTGGGTCCCAAAACCAGGGGTCAGGTTGAAAACGGAAATGGGCCTCCGGAGACTCAAAATATTCGAGTCTCCCTGCTCTGGGTCGTTGATGACGATTGCCCCTCAGTCCTGCGATTGGGGTAAACCCTTGACGCGGACTGAGAACGCCGTTCTGCGAACTCCAACGACGATTTCAGAGCGGGAGCTGGAGACACGACCCGTTATAGTGTTTGGCTGTGTCGCTTGTTTCAGCAACTGCGCGTTCCTATCCATGGCATCACGTTTCGTTGTGACAACCAGAGCACCAAAACAATTGTTGAACATGATTGCATGCATCAAACATGCACGAAGCACATCAATCTTGAGCATCATTTTGTGCATTAGCGCGTTGCTACAGGTGATGTACGGATCGTTTGGGCGACACACGACAGTAGAGAGCTGACTTCTTGACGAAGGCGCTCAGCAGCAACGTCTTCAAGGCAACAGTGCATGCAGTGGGACTGTTGTGTCTTCGTGGTGACCCTGGATGAGTGATTTTTTTGTGCATGTGTACAGTCGTTAGTCACATCTTGTGACACATGTGGTGCCCGTGAGCTTGTGCTTGTGAGCGTCGGCTGTGGGTCATGGGGGAGTGTTAGTTTGTGAACCACAGACATGTCGTGACCTCTGGCCTCGCTGCACACTCACCTCACTGATGTAGGTGACTGATGTTGGAGTGACGTTGGAGCTGACACCACAGCGTCCCTCGTGGTGACGCGTGCACAAGAAGTGAAGCTGTGGCAATTTTCATTGTGTCTCATGATAGAAGTACTTCATGGACATATGTTCTCGTTGCATTAACACTAGGTTTCCTAGTGCTGCTCTTTACTGGGGGGGGTGAGCACCCTGGTTTATGGCACCTAGGTTGTCTCGGCAAAATTCTGTCCCTTTGCAGGCTCGCAGGACAATGTAGCCAGCAGGTTCGAGGTCGAGGCTTTCTTTGGCCTCGTAGTGCGAACGAAGATGGAGCTCGCCGCTTCTTGCTCGTCACTACGCTCGCTCTCGCTAGCAGCTCTATGCGTTGTGACTCGTTCTTTCTAACTCTTACTTCTCGATGGAACTCCGTGCATGGTGCTAAGCCGTTCTTGGTTCCTCGCCCAACACTGTTCCATCCCCTTGTCACACTAGATCTCACCATCCACAAGCAGCTGCTGCCGCCACCACTCTTGCTAGACTGCTCTGCCACTACTGTTGCAGGTGCTAGCCACCGCCGCTGCTGTTGCGGTTACTGTCGCTTGCGCCTGCTGCCGCTGTCTTTGCTGCCTCCACCGCTCCGTTGCAACGTTGTCGTGGTGGGTCCTTCCAGGATCTGCTGCTACTACTGTTATGGGTGGCTGCCGCTGCTGCCACTCTCTGCTCCTCCTGCTGCTACATCTCTGCTACACAACACAATGAGTTGTGGCTCGTTTGCTCTGATACCAAGATGAGATTGCTAAGAAGCTTCCTAGCACACTTGTCGCTGACTGGGCGTCAACGCTCACTTAGCTCGCGGCGTCAACACAAGCCGGACGCGAAATGGCAAGGGTTTGGCTAGGCGACACAAACAGTGTCAAATGTGCTTCCATAAAATAAAACACATGCGGGGAGAGGAATGACAATTGACAAGAACACAACATAAATACCCGCCGTGACTCACGGCGGGTGACGCACTGTCAGTGTCTGTTTTGTCCTTAAACTGACCCAAAATCACTGTTTTGGCCATCAACTTGCGCACATGCATCCAAACGCATCATTGTCTGAGTCTAGAGATGTAGAATCTTGAGCCGGACACTAGAACTGGTCAAATGCACAAGTTCGACATCGATCATTGGATAGACAATGCACAACATGCAGATCGGGCTCGAGAGCCAGTCCACCCAAAACTCCAGCGTCTACAGAAAAATCGGAAAGGACCCAGGCAAGCACCCATGATGTTATGGCAACTGTTGTTTCGCAGCTGCTGGTGCATGGAGCCACCACTTGTCGGTGCTCCGGCAACAGCTGCGTCCGCAGCAGGGATCGTGTCGCCGTGCTCTCCAGTATTGGTATTTCATACCACAAGTGTGGGGTGTAAGGATAATCACCACGGTCGTTGCTCGTGACGGGTGAAAGCCACACAAACCAACACTTGGAGCCCTAAGACAACCTCCAGGACGTCGATCATTTGATCGACGGGTACTTTCACCGCCATCAACCTACATCTACTAGCGCTTCTGGACGTCTGGCTTAAAGGGGGGGAAGTGCTACGTCTCTGACGTACAGGAGTCCCTAAAACTCCCAAGTGGGCATTTCTATTCTTACATTCATGGGCCAACGTGCGGCTACTTCAGGATGTTTATGCCGTTCGGCCAAGGGTAATTTGGCAAACTGCCATGACGTAGGGTGTTCTGTTCCAGAATTTTCTGACAATTCGACCACTCTCCAAAATGGTTACTAGAAGTATCGCGAACCATATCGATGTTTTGATGTCGTATGGTGGAATTGTTGACGATGCTCGACATTTATAGAGAAGTGTGCAATATTGTCGAAGCTCTCCGAATTCGCAACTCAGCTCCTCGAATCAACCACTCTTTGTGCGAACTTGCACGCGCCGCTCGGCTCGAGCACAGAAGACCGAACATTCTTGCCATTGTATGTATGTGCTGGACACACTCAACAATTGTCATTGAAGTACAGTTCATACTTCATACGAATTATCCATATGTGCTGCTCCTCTTCCCTGTGAAACAACCATGTTGTGCTCGGCGGAACAACCCCCCCCCCCCCCCCCCCCCCCCCCCCCCCACCCCCCATGCCCCCTTGATAGCAGACCTCCATTTTGGGGGACACGATACACTACTTACATGCTTGTTTTTTCCATTTTGAAGCAAATAAAATGATTGTTCTTCATTGTGGCAAAAATAGCTGGGCGGATGGGGCTCCATGTTCATGGAAATTGCTAAATCAAATATATCCTTCCGAGTCCGGGGAAGATAAATTTCAATGAGCAAGGAGTGAAGGTGGGTCAGGGCTGACAAAAAAGGGGTGGAATGAGCATTTTTCCGTTAAATATAAGTAGCGGTGACTTGTGGGAACTTGTCTATGTCCTGCGAGGGTGACAAAGATTTGCCTCAAGCTCGTGCAGTCAGCTTATTTGAGATCCTTTTTGAGGAAGTTCGTACAAGAACAATACTTCTCATTTTTCTGGGGCTTGGAGTTTCGAGATCATTCAATTCAGTAAAAATCACGACGTTTCCAACGAACGGCAGTTGTTTCGAACGTTCTTGGTCGATGTGCGGCCGCCTGTGGATGGACAGCTATGCTTCCGATGTGGCATGTCATCTGGGAATTGGCAGTCGCATAGTGCTTTCATTTAATGTTTTCCAAGTTATGGTACTTTTCACACGTATATATTTCCAAAACTCTGTCCCCCTTATTCAGCCAATCCTTCGATTCATGTTTCTCCCATTCATTTTCTCCACCTCCGATTGTGTTCACGCCTGTCCCTCTTTTTTGCTTTCTATTACTTTATTTCTCTCTTGCTATCTCCCTCCCACACCCATCCCCATATACACATACACAAAACCTCGACTGACGGGAATGTACTGCAGCCTCTTTTTTCCGAAAGACGTTCCTGCGTATGACCCGAAGTTGAACCAGATGACCGGCAGTAACTGAGGACAGTTGTGACCATGTTCTCACAAGGCGACGGGCTTCGACTCCTGGGGATTCTTCACAGTGCGGGAGCAGGATGTGTCGCTTTCTCAACATGCTATCCGATTTATCCGTGGGGATAAACACTATCTTGACTGAAATGTGAAACTGTTAGCTTCATATCCGGGGTCGTTTAATGTTGAATCTTGACCAGAGAGTTTTTTATATTCGACCAGTTTCTCTCCGCTCTTCTACGTTCGTTTGCCTACATCGCACGACGATCTTCAAGGACTATTAAGGGACCGTTCTCCGCGATAGGTCATAGTAGCTTCTGGAGGCTTGTCTCCTGGAAGGGTCGTCTGAGGGAAGAGCAAGGAGCTCTTCCAGATTATGCATAAATTTTGTACAGTGTACCTTTTCCGCACATGCAAAGAGCCCGTCCTCTTGGTGTGAACCGTTTTTGCTGCCGTCGAAAGAATGAGGAACCGTGTTGGTCATGGAGGGGCCAGCATCTAGATGGTGATGCAAGCTGTTTCGTTGAAACCTTCCCTACGTAACAGGCGAGTGTGGCAAATTCGCCCGACGTGCATGCTTCGCTGGCGTCAGATAGATTTTGCCGGCCAACACAGATTTCCATCGTCTAGACATCTTCAACAGGCACCGCGATGTTTGCGATTTCACCATCGAGAGACCACGATTTGCCTTGTGATTTTCTGAAAATCGCGCATCACCAGAAAGCATGTTTTCAGAAAGGAGCATCGAGATACTGTCTTTTGGCACTTTCATCGAAAATGGGGAAATTCTGTTCGACAGGTGCTCAAATGTTTTACGAATGAACGATACCTTGCTTGCTTTCTATCGCATTCAGGGAATTGTTTACTAAAAATGCCATGTTCTGAGAAACGGCGGCGGAAAGAGTAGGAAAGCCGTCAAGACTTAAAAACGATGAATACACTAGTTGGTGAGATGCGTGAGCCATCGACGTCTCTTCCTTCTAGCAATTGAGCCTTCTTCCACGTAATCCAATGGACAGGTCGTCGTATGTGCAATAACGTACATTTGCGAGGTTCATGACGTAAGGAAAATCATAATACTATAGCAAACCACCTTTTCATCTTGATGCTAATATCGCCTAAACATCTCGAATGCATCAACACGATGCCTGATCTCCCAAACACACTATCTAGGCACGATTATGTTTCAATGCATAGCAGGCATCATGTGGAAACTATGAACATCCATGCGAAAACAGTTTAGACAAACAAAACCTCTTGTAGTCCTACTCATAGGTGTCTACTGATGTGTATTCAAGCCGGAGTTTCTCTGCTTCATGAGAGAGAGATGTACCAGCTTGCCGAGAAGTTGTACCACATATCCTCCCGTTGGGGCTTCCGCGATCGTTTTGGCGCGCTCTTCGTTGGGCATTGTGAAGGCCACTCCTCCTACAACTACTACTGCTTGTGCAGTACGCAGGGTGGGAGGGGGGGGGCTGAACGACGCACCGCTCCCTACAGCAGACAATTCATTCAGAAACTGGTCTAGACCGTTCCTTTTTGAGAATACGAAAAATTGATCTTCTATGTGTCATATAACTGTGCAGTTGGGGTCAACGGCTCCTCTCGAACCGAACGAATCTGGGATGTAGCAAAGGTATGGCACAAAGTTCCTTCCAGTGATTCCGGAGTGAATTGGGAGGGCATTGGATGCACCTCACACACACTGCGGACGTTCCACATATAGGCCGCGCCTGGAAAATCTCCACTAAGCGCGTGTAGAAAGAAATGTTGTTCGCGTGAAGCGAGTTAGCCGTCACGGCTGGCAGGGAACTGCGGTCTCGATAGTCGGCGATATTTTGCAGGGTTTGCGACCGCTGCACAGGATTTTGACAATTTTCGAATTTGTTTTACCCAAAACTTCAGACATTCTTCTACTTTTTCGATGCATGCATCCAGTTGCCAGCGGCTTATCCAGGTGACGGCCTGGGATTTCACGGCCAACTCGCTTCATGCAAGTTACGTGAGTTAGGGTCGTCGCTATCGATTCTCGCTGTTGATTGGTCCCCCCCCGCCATGGCGCCAAAGGCAACGGCAAAGTTACGGCATACCCCGTCGACTTCGTACTGAAGCGATGTCCACCCCACGGCCCAAAATTTGAGCACCATCCGCCCCACATTGAAAAATTTGGTCACGAGGAGCCCCGTCTTAAAGAACTTGAACGCAAGAAGCCCCGCTTTTTACATGGTCGACGCGACATACCTTGTGGGGTATGTGGTCATTTCTATTTCTTGTCCACTTTCGCCTTCACCGGAATATCTCAACGTAGAAATGTTCGTCGCTAAAAAGTTATCTTTTCGCATAGAACAGATGTCGGAGACCAACGTTATGGCAAACGCGCCCCCCCGTGCCATGTTCGCATAGTGAATACCGTGTCTTCTTCCAGGTGTTCTCGTCAACATTTTTTTTTGGCGTGTACCTTGAACGTTTATGTTGTTCCACCCTACGACACCGTATACAAGTGTTTCATCTTGTCGCGTTCATAACTGTCATAGAACGTTTTCGATTGTCGGCGCCTTCACAGTATTGTCCAGCCTGGGATGGACGTGTCTAGATGTGCGGCTCCTTGCCGATTTTTGCCTTCGCAAGTACGTGGCAATGTTTTGTCTTTTTGCACGAGTTGTTACATTTCCAAAACGTCGAACTCCTCTGAAACGTCACGAACTCCAATGTGCCCTTCCGTGAACGTGAATGAAATATTAGTTACACAACATACATGTCATTCACGAATCGGATGTGTATGTGGCATGTAATTTCCAGCATGTGCATTCACCACCCCTATCATGCACAATATCGCCCCACCATTCGTTGCATCTATCCCCATTCGCTGGTTCATGTCGTCGACGTCAACGTAACACCGTCCGCCAATTACCTGCGAGGATGGCTGAACTTTATTGGTCAGTCAACGTGGCAAGGAGGATTCCCTTGTTGACGTCGTCGCTGGAATTTGGTATGATGTTCAAGGTTGCCATTTCGTCCTAACTGTTAGTTTTCGACTTTTGTAGTGTAATTCCATTTTGGAATTTTTTAAGTTTCGTTTCGTGCCTCCTCCGCGACTTTGACGTGCGAACGGCATATTTCCTACGCCAGTGCACCCATTTATGCCCTCCCTTCCACGCTCTCAACTTTTTTCCGCCATGGCCTGCGCCACCATTGCATCTCCTCGTCCTCTTGTCACAATTCACTGTCACCTCGTATACCGAAGGTGCTCTGCAGCCTGCACAGCCTGCCTCACACGTCGTACCGCCTCCTGCCTGTATCCGTGTATCGTGAACTACCTGCCTTGCCGTAAGCAAGCATACGCAGGGTCCACGCCAAATATGGTGACCCCGTAGTCCACAGAGCACCGCGTGGACGACATACTACCGCTCCGACGACGGAGACTCGTGTCGCCGTCAATGAACGAAGCCGACAACAGTACCGGGTGCTCGGGATTTTTGCTGACAACAACGTTGCTCGCCGACTACGGCCACCCGCGACGACGACAAGGCATCGCGACAACGACGGTGAAGTGCGCCGAAGGCGCAGATCGGCCCTGACGGACAAGCCGCGCACGCACGACTTCGGCAGAGACGTACGTCATTGTTGTAGTGCACTAGTGTTGGCTGCTGGGCTGCTCACCTGCTTGCCTGCTTGGCTAGTAGGTTGCTCAGCTGCTTGCCTGCTTGCCTGGTGGGCTGCTCAGCTGCTTGCCTGCTTGCCTGGTGGGCTGCTCAGCTGATTGCCTGCTCAGCTACTTGCCTGCTTGCCTGGTGGGCTGCTCACCTGCTTGCCTGCTTGCCTGGTGGGCTGCTCAGCTGCTTGCCTGCTTGGCTTGTGGACTGTTTTGCTGCTTGGCTGCTTGCAGATGTGCTGCTTGGCGGTTTGGCTGCTTGGCTCCTTGGCTGTTTTTTTGCTCTGCTACTCGGGTGCTCTGCTGCTTGACTACAGGGCTGGCTGGTGGACTGCTTAGGTGCTTGCCTGTTTAGTTTCTTGCCTGCTCAGCTGCTTGGTTGGTTGTAGTTGTGCTGCTTGGCCGTTTGGCTGCTTGGCTGCTTGGCTGCTTTTCTCCTCCGCTACTCGGGTGCTCTGCTGCTTGACTACAGGGCTGGCTGGTGGACTGCTCACCTGCTTGCCTGCTTGCCTTGTGGACTGCTCAGGTGCTTGCCTGCCTGGCTGGTGGACTGCTCAGCTGCTTGCCTGCTTAGCTGCTTGCCTGCTCAGCTGCTTGCCTGCTCAGCTGCTAGCCTGCTTACCTGGTGGGCTGCTTAGCTGCTTGCCTGCGTGCCTAGTGGGCTGCTCTGCTGCTTGCCTGCTCAGCTGCTTGCCTGTTGCTTGACTACAGGGCTGGCTGGTGGGCTGCTCACCTGCTTGCCTGCTTGGCTGGTAGGCTGCTCAGTTGCTTGCCTGCTCGGCTAAAGGGCTGCTAAGCCGCTTGCCTGCTTGCTTGGCTGGTGGGCTGCTCAGCTGCTTGCCTGCTTGGCTGGTGGGCTGCTCAGCTACTTGCCTGCTTGCCTGGTGGGCTGCTTGCCTGCTTGCCTGCTTGCCTGGTGGGCTGCTCAGCTGCTTGCCTGCTCATTTGCTTGCCTCCTCAGCTGCTTGCCTGGTTGCGTGGTGGGCTGCGCAGCTGCTTGCCTGCTTGCCTGGTGGGCTACTCAGCTGCTTGCCTGCTTGGCTGGTGGACTGTTCTGCTGCTTGGCTGGTTGCTGCTTTACTGTTTGGCTGTTTGGCTGCTTGGCTGCTTGGCTGCTTTTCTGCTCCGCTACTCGGGTGCTCTACGCTTGACTATAGGGCTGGCTGGTGCGTTGCTCAGCTGCTTGCCTGCTTGCCTGGTGGACTACTCAGCTCCTTGCCTGCTTGCCTGGTGGGCTGCTCACCTGCTTGCCTGCTTGCCTGGTGGGCTGCTCAATTACTGGCCTGCTCAGGTGCTTGACTGCTCAGCTGCTTTCCCGCTTGCCTGGTGGACTGCCCAGCTGCTTGCCTACTTGCCTGGTGGACTGCTGAGGTGCTTGCCTGCCTGGCTGGTGGACTGCTCAGGTGCTTGCCTGCTCAGCTGCTTGCCTGCTCAGATGCTTGCCTGCTTGCCCGGTGGGCTGCTCAGTTGCTTGCCTGCTTGCCTGGTGGGCTGCTCAGCTGCTTGCCTGCTCAGCTGCTTGCCTGCTGAGCTGCTTGCCTGCTTGCCTGGTGGACTGCTCAGCTGCTTGCCTGCTTTCCTGGTGGGCTGCTCAGCTGCTTACCTGCTTGGCTGGTGGACTGTTCTGCTGCTTGGTTGGTTGCTGCATTGCTGTTTGGCCGTTTGGCTGCTTGGCTGCTTGGCTGCTTTTCTGCTCCGCTACTCGGGTGCTCTGCAACTTGACTACAGGGCTGGCTGGTGCGTTGCTCAGCTGCTTGCCTACTTGCCTGGTAGACTGCTCAGCTGCTTGCCTGCTTGCCTGGTGGGCTTTACACCTGCTTGCCTGCTTGCCTTGTGCGCTGCTCAGCTGCTTTCCTACTCAGCTGCTTGCCTGCTCAGCTGCTTGCCTGCTCAGCTGCTTGCCTGCTTGCCTGGTGGGCTGCTCACATGCTTGCCTACTTGGCTGGTGGACTGTTCTGCTGCTTGGCTGGTTGCTGCTTTGCTGTTTGGCCGTTTGGCTGCTTGGCTGCTTGGCTGCTTTTCTGCTCCGCCACTCGGGTGCTCTGCTGCTTTACTACAGGGCTGGCTGGTGGACTGCTCAGATGCTTGCCTGCTCAGCTGCTTGCCTGCTTGCCTGGTGGCCTGCTCAGCTGCTTGGCTGCTTGCCTGGTGGGCTGCTCAGCTGCTTGCCTGCTTGCCTGGTGGGCTGCTCAGCTGCTTGCCGGCTTGGCTGGTGGACTGTTCAGCTACTTGGCTGGTTGTAGCTGTGCTGCTTGGCCGTTTGATTGCTTGGCTGCTTGGCTGATTTTCTGCTCTGCCACTCGGGTGCTCTGCTTCTTGACTACAGGGCTGGCTCGTGGGCTGCTCAGCTGCTTGCCTGCTTGCCTGGTGGCCTGCTCAGCTGCTTGGCTGCTTGCCTGGTGGGCTTCTCAGATGCTTGCGTGCTTGCCTGGTGGGCTGCTCAGCTGCTTGCCTGCTTGGCTGCTTGCCTGCTCAGCTGCTTGCCTGCTTGCCTGGTGGGCTGCTCAGCTGCTTGCCTGCTTGCCTGGTAGACTGCTCCGCTGCTTGCCTGCTTGCCTGGTGGACTGCTCAGGTGCTTTCCTGCTTGGCTGGTGGGCTACTCAGCTGCTTGCCTGCTCAGCTGCTTGCCTGCTTGTCTGGTGGACTTCTCCGCTGCTTGCCTGCTTGCCTGGTGGACTGCTCAGGTGCTCGCCTGCTTGGCTGGTGGGCTGCTTAGCTGCTTGCCT
The DNA here is from genome assembly GCA_023375785.1 of Penium margaritaceum. NCBI lineage: Eukaryota > Viridiplantae > Streptophyta > Zygnematophyceae > Desmidiales > Peniaceae > Penium > Penium margaritaceum. The sequence continues at coordinate 36,698 of SZWC01011834.1, forward strand.
GCTCAGCTACTTGCCTTCTTGCCCGATGGACTACTCCGCTGCTTGCCTGCTTGCCTGGTGGACTACTCAGGTGCTTGCCTGCTTAGTTGGTGGGCTGCTTAGTTGCATGCCTGCTTAGCTGCTTGGCTGCTTGCCTGGTGGGCTGCTCAGCTGCCTGCCTGCATGGCTGGTGGGCTGCTCAGCTGCTTGCCTGCTTGGCTGGTGGATTGCTCAGCTGCTTGCCTGCAGACATACATAGTCATGCAACCTTTTTGTATCGTGAGTGTTGTGTGCAGGAGGAAACGTGCAAGGTGGCACCCCTCCTAGGTACACGCCACGACACCACCTACTTGAAGTCATTTCTGCAACGTCATCCTTTCCCATTCTGTAACCTCTACCTCACAATGTCCTGTGAGGAGATGTTTTTGGCATCCATGATGTTGTCAGAAGACATAAAACTGCGTAGAGCACAGTTATCGGAAGAGAGAGCTGACTTTCCACAACGGTGGACAACGCTTCACCAGTACATAGTACAACACATGCACGAGGGACTGGACATTTTGAGCGAGGCTAGCCAATGTCAGGCCGAGTTGATGGACTTGTTGCAGGCCGAATTTGATCGACTTGAAGAGTGTGCAGCCGCATTTAGTGAAAACTCTTTCATGAATGGTAGGATGAGTGAGTGGCAGGCAGAATGGAAGAAAATAATAGATGCATTGACGTGGTTGTTATCGTGGGACGCTAGTTTGGGAAGAAGAGAGCGTGCTGTTTTCATGATGGAGTGTCGAGTACTGTCTATGATGATGTGACACTATGTACTTTTCAATGATAACTTATTTGCAATGTGTTTTATTATCTGAAGGCAAACCATTGTACAACTGTTTATTAACAACGATGGCCAATGAGCCGCTTTCATTTGCGGTTTCTTACTAGCTTGTTTCCTTGCTTTCATTAGAGATGTACATTACTGTCCAGCCTGCACCAGAGCTGTGACAAATAGTGAGATAAGACTAGCATATGGTAGAGGATATAGTGCAGGTCGTCGATCTGTGACGATGCCACCAATGTAGTTGTACATGTCATGTGGATGCTTTCCTTCTTGCATTAATTATCTTTTCTGTTACAATGAGTTATCTTGAGCACAATTATCCTAGTTCAACTTAGTATGCTACATACCATTGTCAAATACAAACAACCTTTTCTAAGGGAGTGGAACATTACATATAGGAATTAAGCTTAGTGAATATCGTAAGATCCTCCTATAAGGTAGTAGTCCAGAAACCTTCCACTGTGTACATCTAAGTGTTGTACTCATGCCTCTTGTTGACATGTATATACTCCAAGGAGTTAAGCTTAGTGAATATGCTAAGAAGGACATTTGCAGAAATCCATGTATGTACATACAAGTGTTGTACGTTTGCCATTTTCCGCACCGCGTGTCTCTTATTGGACTCTGCTGTCTTACACATGTGCACAATGGACTAATGTAATGCCGATGGAAGAATGTGAATGACATTTGAAGGGATTATGGACCTGAACACAAACAATGGTCTACTGCAATCAGCTATAACTTGACTAGGAAAGTTCTGCTCCGCTACTCGGGTGCTCTGCTGCTTGACTACAGGGCTGGCTGGTCAACACGGACAATGGTCTACTTTAATCATCTATAACCTGACTAGCAAATTGAACGTTCACCTCCTCCATCTCGTCATTGTCCTCATTGTCTGCGAGAGCATCATCACTGTCCTCGCTAACGTCCTCATCCTCACTCGCATGGCGCACATCGGCCAGTTCACCACGGGCCAACTCAACCGCTCTCGCAGCAGCCAGAGCAGATGGGCTTTGTTGTAATGCGTTGCAGCAAAACCGCATAGGATGGCCCCTCTGACCGCAACGACGACAAATGACGTTGGTACGTCGCCTTGCGTTGCGTTGATAACGGACCGATTGTGGCCGCCCGCGTCCACGACGGTTGGGAGGTGGGTTCCAGCCTTCTTCCGCATACTCGAGGGTGCACAGTGAAAGACTCGCTATTGGACGCTGGTACGTTCGACGAAGCTTGTCAACGGACAGAGACGGGTCACAAAAGTCCTCGGCATTGTGACCCAGGTGCAACAACAATGTAGTGGCATGCACGCACGGCACACCCATCTCTTGGAACACCCCACAAGTGCAAGTGCGACGTGCGCAGTCGACAGTACGCGGCATTTCACTACGGGGTCCACGTACACTCCCCGTCCATGGGCCACTTTGTACAACAATGTACTCGCGAGAGTCACGAATGGCAGCAACAACACGCTCGTACGGCTTGCCTGCTAAAACATTTTCCTCACTTGGGGCTGCGCGTGCGCGAGTCACAAACGTACGCTGTGTGTACGGCCACAGTGCGTAAAAGCAGTAGAGAGGGTATGCACGGTGTGCTTCACGAATGCGGGAGTTCAAGCTCTCTGCAGCATTGCTTGTGGTGTGCCCCCCCCCCGCGGCACTAGAAAATGCAGTGCACTCCAATTCTCCAGTGGAATTCCACCCTCACCGCCCACCCCAAGTATGTACTCATGGGCTTCTGCGTTGCACTGTGCCAATCTGCCCCGCTGCCGCTCCCACTCAGCATCAGTTCGTGCATGTGCCAAAGCCCAAAAAATATCAGCAACTCCTGCACCATACCGCTTTTTAACATTCTCACTAATGTGGTAACAACAAAAGGCGTGCGCAACAGCGGGCATGGGACTGTCTATTGCATTGCTCAGTCCACGTTCACGATCGGTGATAACGACAGACCCTCCTCTAGCCGTTGATGGAAGTGCAACAACAAGCAGCTGGCAGAACCAATCCCACTCTTCACCATTCTCACCCGGTACGAGTGCCCAACAGAGCGGTACAACATGGTCGTTTGCATCAAAACACTGTGCTATGAGCAAGACCTGCCTATACCCATTGCGCAAAAATGTACCATCCATCGTGATGATTCTACGACAGTGCTCAAATGCAAACCGCGATGCACCGGGCGCACAAAAAGCCCTCGGAAAGCAACGGTTCCCATCTTCTTCAGCAACGACGAACGACAATGGATCCAACTTTTTTATCTGCATAGGAAAATGTGCACGTGACATAGACAATGCACATGAAAGTAGTTAATTGTCGGACTATACATGAACAAGGTGCTACAATGCCGTAAATGTCGTGATTCGCATAATGTACATCACGTTCACTGTCCAAAACTGTACACATCCATGCTACTACCCTCACTTCTTCACACAGGGAGGGGAAGAGAGCTTGAGACATGTCGATGTCACCCATGATTTCCTTGATTGCCCGCCGCTTTGCACGCTTCATGACCGGGTATTCCGGATGCTCGCCCGTGCGCGCGTACACCACCTGACGCAAGGCGCTCGTGTCAACCGTGACGTTGGTGTCAACCACGTCACGAATGTGTCGGACCACCCATCGTGAAGTGCGCGCTGGGTTACCACGGGAGGCCGATGGCTGGCAGCTGTGCCCCTCGACGTATGAGGTCACCTTCACATAACCTTTCAGCTGCTGCCATCTTGCGCGTAGTGTCCATGCGCATTCGGCTATAGGGTAGTTTGCGCAACGGACGGCAATACGCTTCGGTTCGCTTCGCTCCCAACGCAGTGGAAAACGTTGTCGAACGACGTAGTCCTCAATGGCCACCCTGCACTACTACATCGTTGCGTAGCATTCGCCCGGTGGAAACCGTGGTGGTTCGTCAGAGTCGGGCTCCGTTTCTTCAAGTTGTTCTTCATGCAGTGCGGGTACCGCAGGAGGTTCATCTTCAGAGGAGCTTGTGCAAGCGGAAAGGAAGCGAACACTTAAGGAAGACTGAAATCTGCAAAGAGATAGCAGAACAAGTAAGGAAGGACAGAAATGAGAAAGCAGAAAACAAGAAGAGCACCCGAGTAGCGGAGCAGAAAAGCAGCCAAGCAGCCAAGCAGCCAAACGACCAAGCAGCAAAGTAGCAACCAGCAAAAGAGATGGCCAGTCCACCAGCCAAGCAGGCAAGCAGCTAAGCAGCCCACCAGGCAAGTAGCTGAGCAGCTGAGCAGGCAAGCAGCTGAGCAGGCAAGCAGCTGAGCAGCCCACCAGCCAGCCCTGTAGTCAAGCAGAAGAGCACCCGAGTAGCGGAGCAAAAAAGCAGCCAAGCAGCCAAGCAACCAACCGGCCAAGAAGCACAGCTGCAACCAGCCAAGCAGCTGAACAGTCCACCAGCCAAGCAGCGGGAAGGGATGATATTTCGCCAGCCCTGTAGTCAAGCAGCAGAGCACCTGAGTAGCGGAGCAGAAAAGCAGCCAAACGACCAAGTAGTACAGCTGCAACCAGCCAAGCAGCTGAACACTCCACCAGCCAAGCAAGCAAGCAGCTGAGCAGCCCACCAGGCAAGCAGGCAAGCAGCTGAGCAGCCCACCAAGCAAGCAGCCAAGCAGCTGAGCAGGCAAGCAACTGAGTAGGCAAGCAGCTGAGCAATCCACCAGCCAGCCCTGTAGTCAAGCAGCAGAGCACCCGAGTAGCGGAGCAGAAAAGCAGCCAAGCAGCCAAGCAGCCAAATGGCCAAGCAGCACAGAGGCAACGATCCAAGCAGCTGAGCAGGCAAGCAGTTGAGCAGGCAAACAGCTGAGCAGTCCACCAGCCAAGCAGGCAAGCAGCTGAGCAGCCCACCAGGCAAGTAGGCAAGAAGCTGAGCAGCCCACGAGGCAAGCAGCCAAGCAGTTGAGCAGGCAAGCAGCTGAGCAGGCCCCGAGGCAAGCAGGCAAGCAGCTGAGCAGCCCACCAGGCAAGCAGACAAGCAGCTGAGCGGCCCACCAAGCAAGCAGGCAAGCAGCTGAGCAGCCCACCAGCCAAGCAGGCAAGCAGCTGAGCAGCCCACCAGCCAAGCAGGCAAGCAGCTGAGCAGCCCACCAGCCAAGCAGGCAAGCAGCTGAGCAGCCCACCAGCCAAGCAGGCAAGCAGCTGAGCAGCCCACCAGCCAAGCAGGCAAGCAGCTGAGCAGCCCACCAGCCAAGCAGGCAAGCAGCTGAGCAGCCCACCAGCCAAGCAGGCAAGCAGCTGAGCAGCCCACCAGGCAAGCAGACAAGCAGCTGAGTGGCCCACCAAGCAAGCAGGCAAGCAGCTGAGTAGGCAAGCACCCGAGCAGGCAAGCAGATGAGCAGCCCACAAGGCAAGCAGGCAAGAAGCTGAGCAGCCCACCAAGCAAGCAGGCAAGCAGCTGAGCAGTTCACCAGGCAAGCAGGCAAGCAGCTGAGCAGCCCACCAGGCAAGCAAGCAAGCAGGCAAGCAGCTGAGCAGCCCACCAGGCAAGCAGGCAAGCAGCTGAGCAGCCCACCTGGCAAGCAGGCAAGCAGCTGAGCAGCCCACCAGCCAAGCAGGCAAGCAGCTGAGCAGCCTAGCAGCCAAGCAAGCAGGCAAGCGACTGAGCAGCCCACCAGCCGAGCAGGCAAGCAGGTGAGCAGCCTACCAGCCAAGCAGGCAAGCAGGTGAGCAGCCCAGCAGCCAACACCAGTGCACCGCAACAATGACGTATGTCTCTGCCGAAGTCGTGCATGCCAGTTGTGGAGTCGCACTTACCTGGTGCAACTTCACGGAGGGGGCGAATGCGCTGCCGCTGGTTAAGGCGCTGTGGTGGTTGGCGCTCAGGTGATGCTAGAGGCCACGGAGGCTCCTCGTTGCTGGAAATGATGATGACCTGGTGAGAGGGCGGGGTGGCAGGGAAGCCTTGGCCGTTGAGCATGGACCTAGGCCCTTGTCCAGGGCGTTGCGGGTTGTGCTGAGCGTGCGCACACAGTTACGCGGCCATGGCGTCAGGTTTAAGGACGAGGAGGACGTTGCAGACGTTCATAGTGGCGAGACGTTACAGCATACCCACCCTTAAAACAGGTGCCATGGAATATGCCGCGGTCTGGGTAGGGGGGGTCGACTGCGACAGATAAATCCGTGCCGGGGGGGGTGCCTGTGCACTTGCTATGACGCATCGTCCTTCTCAGGGGGGGGGCGCCAGTCAAGCACAGCCCCAATGTAGGGGGTGGAGGGGGGAAAGGGCGCCATGGCGTCGTGTGAACTGCGCGACACTTGCCGCCACTCCAGATCGGGGGGGGAGGCACGGCGAAGCATGAGCGTCAACGGAACACAATGGCGGAGAAGCCGCCAGTCGGCCCTCCCCCCCCATCCCCAATCGACAACGACGATGTGAAGGCGTCAACGTACACAGAGTCGCAACCACAGCGTCCGTTAGGTGGAGGAGTGGGGGGTCGCGCTTCAACGGGTCGCGATGAATGTTCCTAAGCTCTCGTTAACCAGGGGTTGATGTGCGAAAACAAGTCGTGAGGGGGGTGGGGGTGTTGTGCTTTGTGCCCTTCCTGTACAGTTTACTATGACCACTCGGCCGTGTCCATACTCGTGCAGATCCCTGAGGCAGGCGGCCCTGGTGACACCGGCGCGACGACAGGCGACGGACTACCTGCTTGGAGCTGACCGACCACTGTTCCAGAGCCCCAGATGCCACCGAGACTCTTTGCTGTGCCTTCTACGTCTTGCAGGCGCCTTTCGGCGGACTGGCCATGAGGCCTACTTGCATGTTTTTTGCATTGTATGCTCATTTTCAGTCAATGGATGCATGCATGTGACCAGTCGCTGCGTCCGTCTTTTGATTCTGCACGTCTAGGTTCAGACGCCGTAGGATTCTGACATGTGTACGCAGAGTTACGGCCAAAACAGTGGTTTTTGGCCGGTTTTAGGACAGCTCTTGGACTGCCGCGTGCGATACCCGCCGTGCGCCGCGGCAGGTATTTATGCCTTGGACCTTTCACTTGTCATTCCTCTCTGCATATGCTATATTGAAGCATTCTGACACTTTGCCTTGTGTCTCCTAGCCAAACCCTTGCCGTTGTGTGTACGACCTGTGACTGTCGTCACCATCTGACCAGGCACTGACGCCCGGTCAGCGGCCGTGTTGCTAGGAAGCTTCTACGCACTTTCTCATGGTATCAGAGCAGTGAGACAGTTCTCACTGAGCTGCGCAGCAGAGACGCAGTAGAGACGCAGCAGTGAGAGTCACCGCTGCAGCAGAGTTTTCTGGGATCTGTTGGAGACGGCCGGTCGCCGTCAACGTACTCCACCCACCACGTGAGATCGCAGCTGCAGAGGCAGCAGCAGCAGCGTCTATCGCCACGTAGAGGTGTGTGGCGGCTGCGGTGCGTGCAGCCGCCCTCCCACAGCCGCAGCAGTAGAGGCAGCGGCGACAGCAACGCAACAGCAGCACAGCAGCAGCGGCCGGAGCAGCAGCGTGGCAGCAGCGACGGCAGTAGCAGCGGCGGCAACAGCAGCGCAGCTGCAGCATTGACAGCACCAGCGCAGTAGCGGCAGCGGCACAGCAGCAGCACCGGCAGTCGCGGCGGCAGTAGTAGCGCAGCAGTGGCAGCAACAGCAGCGCGCGGCGGTGGCAACCAGCAACAGCGCGCGGCGGCGGCAGCCAGCAGCAGCTGCAGCGCGCAGCAGCAGCCACCCTGCACAGCAGCAGCAGCAGCAATGCAGCCGTTGCTGCCACCGCTGCACACGCAGCTATGCAGCTGCTGCTGCAGCTGACAGCACAGCTGTAGCAGCAGCTGGGCGGAAGCTGCTGCGCAGCTTCCGCGGAGCTGCCGCGCACCACAGCGAGGCGGCTCCGCACGCGGCAGAACTGTGACAAGAAAAAAAAAGGAGGGGACGAGCTGACGTCAGCATTGTTGATTGCTGATGTCATCAGGTCGTGCTGACGTCAGCAACCACTTGCTGACGTCAGCATTATACTTAGCCAAATTTTCACCCGAAAAGTCAAAAGTTGCCAGCGTTCCAAATCCCCGAGAAACGCCAACGGTTTTGAAATCCAGCAAACTTGACCTGTCGTCCCATAGTGAGCGGCGACATGAGTTCGCCCGATGACAAGGACAAGGGACCAGGTGATCCCTCCTCCTCTTCTTCAGGGGTATTGAGCCCTCGCTTGCAGGCCATTGCGGACCTGCACTGTCAACAGGAGGAGATGCATCGTCTGTGAGAAACTGCTAGGAAGCTTCCTAGCCTTGCTGCTGCTGACGTGGCGACACTGTCCAGTCAGCTGACGCACTAGCAAGCAGGCAGGTGCAAGAAACAGCAAGGATCAGGCTAGGGAGACGCGCAAAGTCTCATAAGCTTCAATAGCTTAGTAAATGCAGAGAGAGATGACAACTGACAGGTCCAGGGCATAAATACCTACCGCGGCGTACGGCGGGTGTCGCACGCGACAGTCCAAGAGTTGTCCTAAAACCGGCCCAAAACCACTGTTTTGGCCGTAACTCTGCGCACACATGTCAGAATCCTACGCCGTCTGAACCTAGACGTGCAGAATCAAAAGACGCACGCAACGACTGGTCACATGCATGCATCCATCGACTGACAGCGAGTATANGAGAGATGACAACTGACAGGTCCAGGGCATAAATACCTGCCGCGGCGCACGGCGGGTGTCGCACGCGGCAGTCCAAGAGCTGTCCTAAAACCGGCCCAAAACCACTGTTTTGGCCGTAACTCTGCGCACACATGTCAGAATCCTACGCCGTCTGAACCTAGACGTGCAGAATCAAAAGACGTACGCAACGACTGGTCACATGCATGCATCCATCGACTGAAAGCGAGTATGTAATGCAAAAACATGCAAATGGGCCTCATGCCCAGTCCGCCGAAAGGCGCCTGCAAGACGTAGAAGTCACATCAAGGAGTCCTGGTGACATCTGGGGCTCTGAAACAGTGGTCGGTCAGCTCCAGACGGGTAGTCCGCCGCCTGTCGTCGCGCCGGTGTCACCAGGGCCGCCAGCCTTAGGGATCTGCACGAGTATGGACACGGCCGAGTGGTCATAGTAAACTGTACAGGAACGGCACAAAGCACAACACTCCCCCATGACCTGATGGTACGCATGTCCATACGCGTGCAGCACTGGTATAACCACATAGTGAATGACAAAGACAGATGAGACGGCAACGTACATCCCACACTCAACCACTGTCACGCACGGGGCGCTGTCACGCACGGGGCGAAGCCCAACAGAACGAATGGCCACCAGGAACTTTCCGCGTGCAAGTGCCTTCGTCAAGAAATCAGCTCGCTGCAAGTCAGTGCCAACCCACACGATGGAGATCACGCGTCGCTCCACCAGATCACAAACGAAGTGATGCTCAACCGCAATGTGCTTTGTGCGAGCATGAAAAACGCCAGAGTTCTCCGCAATGGCGAGAGCACTCTGGTTGTCGCAACGCAGCACAATGGCGGGTACTGACTGCCCAAGCTCAAGAAACA
>SZWC01011835.1:1595-19724 GCA_023375785.1 Penium margaritaceum
GGGGGGTTGCGTGTTTTAGCTTTTGCGCGTTTCGAGGAAACGCATAAATCAGGCGCCTCGAGCAGCGCGACTAGGGCGAAATCGCCGTCGCCGTCGCTCGCTCGTGGACGCCACAGCTACCACAGCCACTGTTGAATCATTTCCAGTGCGTCAATCCGTGCCGTGGATAGGACTCATGCGACGTGCGAAGAGTGGGCAACGAAAGACTTTCCCATGCGGCGTGAGCCGTCGCACTTCACAGTAAATAAAGGCAAGGTTCCACTAAGATGCATGGGGTTTAGTAACCCGTTCAAATTTGCTTCGAAGTGGAACTAGAAATAGGTTGTGAATCAAAGTTCGAGAAATAGAATGATGTTAAAATCACAAATTTTCATTTTCAATACTGAGTCAAACATTTCTGGTTAGGGCGGAGTGACCATGTACCCCTCGTTTTGGATTCTAAGAAAAATTCTCCCACCTCGAAAGAAAAAGCCTAACTCACCCGTACCACGAAAGAATAAACCTCAGTCACCACTTCCTTTCAAAAATGAACCTGATTCGAGCCTTCCACACCGATGCAAGTTTTCAATCATAGGAAATCGACGATATACCCCTCTTGTTACGCCAAACGGAAAATAGATGGTGAACACGTAGAAGTTGCGAGGCAAAACACAATTTCCAGTTTGGGACACTTAAGAAATTTATAATTAGCTTTACTTGTACTTCGATGACAACTTTCCAAACGATCGAACATGTAAATACAAGTGGCGAGTTACGAACGAAGCACTTTCACGGTTGTTTGGTTGAATGTCGAGTGATGCGTGCGGAGCCGCGTCGTGAGTGGTCAGATTCGAGAACGTCCACCAAGAAGCCGGGGGTCTTCTAGAATCGACAGTGAAGATGCGCGTACATCTTTGTAAATCCACTTTCATCAAGAGTCATCGAGAAGTCGCCGGAAAGGTCATGACACTTCTGTTTGTAGGTTTGCGAGAATGGTCGATGCTGTGAGAAGGTTCAGTAACATTCACTGAAGACGGAGCATTTGGCTAGTTTGCCGTAGGCCATCGGAGTGAATGTCGCGGTCCCCGTGACGTGATACGCTGTTTGTGTAATAACAGAAACACCCACATTAGAAGATCAGGGACTCGTGTATTTCTGATACGTAACACTTCCCCCCCTTTTAGGCGCGACGTCCTAGCGCGCATGCAGATGTGGACCAGAGGTGAAGGTAGTAGCCGTCAATGAGATGATCGATGTTTCGGAGGTCGTTGTAGCGTTCCCAGCTAATATGCGCAACATCATAGCCGTGCCATTGACAAGATATTCTGTCGTCTTGCCTCGTCGTTGGTGGCAGAGGATGTGCTTGATGACGTACTTCGTGTCTTCGTTCACTTGACGGGAGGCGGAGGAGGGACATCTCTACCAGGGAAGTTCTCTCTGGGGTCTCGGCAGTGCTTGAGTCTGCTGACATGGAATGCCGGATGAACCTGCATCGTGTTGGGGAGTGTGAGTTACGCAACCACAGGGATTTGCATGCACTCGATCTCAAATAGGCCCAACCATTAGGACTTGAGCTTTGAAGAGTCGGATCTGCGAAGCTTGATGTTAGCCAAGCTGAGGAGGACTTTGTCGCCAGCGCTGAAGATGTCGTCAATGCGATGTCGGTCAAGTGCTCGCTTCATCGCTCCTTGTGTCTGTGAGAGATTCTGCCATGTTTCCCTTTTGACGGTGGTGAAGTCTCATTGTTGCACTTTGCCTGCTGCTATATCAATACGACTCTGTAGTCCGGCACGTGTGGCGGGAAGTATACCATACATTGAGTTTTACCTGGTGCGGTGGAAACTGCCGAATTGTATGCGATTTGGACGGTTGACTGTTTTTGTGCCCAACTAGTCCCATGAGGTTCGCAAAGTGTTTGGAGCAATTGTTCGAGCGTCTGATTTGTTCGCTTGGTTTGACCGTCGGTTTGAGGGTCAAACATAGTTGAACATTGAATCCTGCTTCCATAGCGAGTCATGAGTTCGCACCAAAAATGGCTAGTAAATCGAGTGTCTCTCTCGCTCGTGATGGTTCTCGATACGCCGCGTACCCACACGATGTTGTCTAGAAGCAGTCGTTCTGTTTCTTCAGCGGTGACGGTGGTCGTTGTCAGGATGAAGTGGGACATTCTAGAAAACTAGTCAACGACACGAGGATGTCGTCATATCCCTTGGATGTGACTTGTAATCCGGTGACAAAGTCCATGGAGATGTCTGCCCATGGTTCCGTCAAAACAGGGAGCGGCTGCAGAAGTCAACGTGGCCTCGTGCGACGAGATTTTTGTTGGTGACATGTGTCGCAGGCTTTGCAGATGTTGGCCACGTCGGATTGCATCTTGTCCCACCAATTAAAGACAGCTGCCATTTTTTCGGATCCATGGTGATCCGTCCGCCGTTGATGATGTGACCCAAAAACGTGAGCAAACGACGACCGAAGTCCCATTTGGACAGTTTTCCGAAGAACTTCTCTTTGGAAAGCTTCCAGAGCTTTTGGAGATGTACATCGTGCTCCTCCGGGATGTGGCTGTCACCTGAATGTCGACGCGGTACACCACGAGAAAATTGTCGAGGTATGGTAGAAAAAAGTTGTTCATTGCCACCATGAACATCGCTTGGGCGTTTGTGAGTCCAAACGGCATAGCCGTGAACTCGAAGTGCCCGTAACGAGTTCGAAATGCGGTCTTCTGGTTTTCGGTTGCTGCCACGTGTATCTCGCGATATCCGCTGCGGAAGTCAATTTTGCTGAAAATTTGGGCCCCTCGGAGTTGGTCGAAAACTTCTTCGGCTCGAGGTAGAGGGTAGCAGTTATTGATGGTAGCGTCGTCCAATGTCCAGTAATCCACGCACATCTACATCTTGCCAGTTTCTTTCTCACAAATAGCACTGGTACAGCGTATGGTGACGTGGAAGGGTGGATGAACCCCTGATTGAGCACCTTATCAAGCTGCTTTTTCAGCGCGGTCACTTTGTAATCGCTCATCCGTTAGGCCCCACGGAAAGTAGGTCTGCTGCCCGGCTTCAGTTTGATGCGATGGTCGATGTCTTGCTGAGGAGGGAACGTTTTTGGGAGTCCGTCGGGGAAGACGTTCGCAAATTCTTCGATGAGTGGTGCGAACTCTTCCGGTATCATCGCAAACTTCGTCGAGGCCGATGAGGCTTATGAGACTAATGATAAGTGAGTTGCTGCCACTTCTGCTTCTCCCATTGGCTCGAGATTTATAAGCCATGCACAAGCTCCTCGTTGTATACAGTGCTTGGCCACGTTGAGCCGTATCGGTTGCACAAGTTGTCGCTTTGCGGCTTTTTCGGCTTCCTGTGCTGCTTCCACCTCTGCTGCTTTCGCTGTCGGCTTCCTTCCTACATGCGGAATATGTCGTTTGGAGCCATCGATCTCCACGTACACGTTGCAGCTGTTGCAAGAGACCTACAGATTGTACCAATACAAAACATCTCGTCCAAGGATGATTTTATGATCACTCATTGGACAAGAACTCCAGATCATTACATTGCGGAGATCTCCCACTTGTACTCGTAGTAGTTCCCGGGATCTCCGTATCTATAGTCTCCCGTTGACACTTTTTCCTTCAAACACTCCTGGTTTTGTCTGCATACCCAGCTTGCAAACCGTGTCGTTGCTTACGAAGCTGTGTGAAGCTCCTCCATGCAAACAGTGCCGGTACCGTTCTGTGACGTCTTACAAGTTGCAGAATGTTCGAGGTTGAAATTTTAGCAGTATCGCCGGTTGGTCATCCTCGTACCCCTCGTCGGACTTTGCGTTCTCAGAAACCCTCTGCGGCGATGTGGGCCGTTCAGATGAGCAATCGTTCGGCACAGATCGCTCCTTCTGGACAGGAGTTGCGCCTTTTACTCTTGCCCCTTGCCATTTCCTGACTCATTTTTGCGACTTCCTCCCCTTTTTGGCCTGCTGCTTGCTTCGATAATTTCGAGCAATTTGCCCAACCTTTCCACAGTTGTAGCATGTTTGCATATTTCTTTGGTCGACGACATCTACTTCCATCGGAGTTGATGAGTCCGTCAACGGGTTTTTTCCATTTCCACGATTATTGTGGTTAGGAGGTTGCCAGCCGTAGGATTCTTGGATTTGAGCGTTGTAGCCGGCGCTGTCGATCCTCTCTACTGTTACGATCATTCGCGCTAAGTCATTCTGGATGTCGATCGCTCACCAGATATCTCGCTTGAGGACATTGTTGTAGTGAAAATAGAGCTCGGGGAGGGTGATGTTTGCTCCAGTAATGAACTCACAGAATTTCCGTACATACTCCGTCATGCTGGATCGCTGACGTTTATGCTGGATTTTGTTCCTTGCGTCAGATTTTTTATTCAGTCATCCCAAGCGTGCAAGCGTTGCGCGCGAGAATTTGTTCTAGCCGGTTGGTGGCGTCAGCGCGTCTTGCCACTGTGGGTTGATCTGCTCCAAGGGTAGAACGTCTGCGGTCGGTGATGTGAGACGGACGTCGTGAGACATATATGATGGTTTGCCCATGTCCCACTGCCGTTGGATGGTCTTTAGGTCCAATCACCAACTTAATGCCGTGCCAAGCAAAAGCGTAGCCATGAGGTCAATTTCTTTTGATCGTCATTCACCCCAGCAGCAGTGAAGTACACCTTCAAGCTCGTCAGCCACATTCTAACCGTTGGCCCTTTGTAGTTTGCACAAGCAAACGGTTCTTGTGAAGGAGGACAAATTTTGGATTTGCTCGAGAGTTTGGAATTTCTCTCGACGAGCACCGCTTCACATGCGCTTGCATTGCGAAGAGCCTCCATCGTGATAGTGAGTTTTTGGAGCAGGTGGTTTTTTATTCCTTCAAGGGCGGAGATCTTGTTCTCCAGTTCCTCATTGATCGGCGCCTGTCGTCCACTGCCACCTATCGTCCTTGCTGTCATCGTCGAGGCAGCAGGTATGGGCGGCTGGTTCATTGCTGCCGCATCCGAGACAGGATTGGTCTCCGAAGCCGTGGGGGTGGTTCCATCTGCCACAAAGCCTGCCACGCCAGCGTTTGTTGTCGCTTCCGTGTTCATGTGCAGCATTTCCCCCGTAGTGGCACGTATGGGGGTCCGCCGGCGTAGTAAGGCACCTGTACGCTTGTCGTCTGCTGTCGCNGAGATCTTTTTTTCCAGTTCCTCATTGATCGGCGCCTGTCGTCCACTGCCACCTATCGTCCTTGCTGTCATCGTCGAGGCAGCAGGTATGGGCGGCTGGTTCATTGCTGCCGCATCCGAGACAGGATTGGTCTCCGAAGCCGTGGGGGTGGTTCCATCTGCCACAAAGCCTGCCACGCCAGCGTTTGTTGTCGCTTCCGTGTTCATGTGCAGCATTTCCCCCGTAGTGGCACGTATGGGGGTCCGCCGGCGTAGTAAGGCACCTGTACGCTTGTCGTCTGCTGTCGCTGCTACGCTCTGGCCGTGATACCAAGCTGGAAACTATGTTAGAGTGCAGGTTGGGGCAGTGGTATTGTTGATGCAGCGTGCGGGCTTCCACACTCGTTGCTTAGTCTGCTGCCCCTTCTGTCTGTTGCTCTAGAGTCTAAGTCTGAGAGCTCTGGATTATTTACTCAGAAACGCGCGCTAGTCTTAGCGCCAAAAAGAAGTCGAAAACTGGGAGTGACTGATTAGTAATGAAGAATGAGCAACAATGGGAGACCCCTCCCAGTGCTAGTTCTTCCCAGCTCTACAGAGCTTGTTACTCAGCTAACCAGCCAATCAGAAAATAGACCTATTTTCTGGCAGGCAGGGTTTTCTGGCTGAACCCTGCCAGATGGCCGACAGCCCAAAACCCGGGCGATGCCCGTTTTGCCTGAAATCTGGACCATACCATACACGCGCTGCAAACGCAGTCGTGCGGTCAAAATAAGCTAGAAAAATAGCAGTGAGGAGTTATGGCTGCCTAAACCCAGGCAGCGTCTACCATAATCCCCGGTGTCAGAAAATCATGAAACTTGGACCCTAGGCATGACATAGCAGTGAACACAGCAACATAGTCAAATGCTGTGCTGGACAGACTACAAATGCAGTGACAGTGTCTGTCCGCGGCAGGACTGCTTAAGAGGTCTACTGATGGAGCTGAGGACAAAGGAGGGAGGAGGCTCCAACAAACTGCGTGTAGGCCTCAGCGTATGTTAGCTCTACAAGGCGACACTCCATCAGCGTTGCGTCTTGCCGTCAGTCATCTGCACGCCGATGTACGCAAGCCGGGAGGACACTACAGAGTAATGGTGAGAGATGTGGGACAAAGAGCGGGACTCCCCCATGACTAAGAGGCGCAGTGCACATGGACGAGCAGAGAGCAGAGAGACCAAGAGGACAGGGAGAGAGAGAACCTCACAGACGCACACCAACTGCACTCACAGCCTTCTTGAAGGAGGCACGTCTCAGTGCCTTGGTCAAGAGATCAGCCAACAGCCGTGCTGTCTCAACCCACAATAAACGCACATAGTGATACCCGACATTGATGTGCTTTGTGCGAGTGTGGTGCACGCCGTCACTGTCAGCAATGGCCATAGCTCTCTTATTGTCACAATAGAACATGATGGACGGGAGAGACTCACGCAACTCGGACGAAAGACAGCGCATCCACACTCTCTCCCACGCACAGGAACCAAGGCCCTCATACTCAGTCTTAGCAATGTTGTGCGTAATCCAGCATTGCTTGCCGTTTGATGGACATGGTGCATGTCCATCAGGCCGCCTATGCGAAAAAGACTCGTGCTTACCCGAGGTCCTTCATATGATAAGCAACGTACAGCAGGTCCTTGACCCGCTGGATGGAGGCCGCATTTGGTGATGCGATGATCAGGTCATCGACATAGACCAGGACAGCAACGAGAGTCTGACCTCGCGGATTGATGAATAGCACAAGGTCGGCAGAGCTGCAAATGGCCGCCGCTAAGAAGCGTACGGCTGATCTCCTAATTCCAGAAGCATGGTGACTACTTCAAGCCATAGAGGGCCTTATGCATCTTCCAGACCTTGCCGAAGCCATTATCAAAGCCTAGAGGCTGCACCATGTAGAGCTCCTCGCCCTCCAGTGAGCTATGGAGGAAGGTGTTGCTTAAATCCATGTTATGCACTTCCCACCCATGCTAGGCAACCAGGCAGAACAACACCCGGCTGGTGGAGAAACGACTGACCGGGGCAAATATTTGGTCTTAGTCGATCCCAAGGACCTGAGCAAACCCCTTGGCTATAAGACGGGCATTGTACTTATCCAGGGACCCGTCTTATAACAAACACGTGGCCGGTATTGGCCGGCAGGGAGGGGACAAAGGTACATGCGGACATGTTCTGTACGTACCACAAGTTGCCATGGACTGTGGCATGCAAAATGACACGATAAGAAGGATGCAACGACATTGTGCCCACAGCACGCGAGTGCAAAACGTCCATGCTCATGCATTCAAGGGTGGTGACAGATGGGAGGTTGAGTCCAAGGTTGGGGACAAAGAGAATATCAGTCAAGAAGACATCACCAGCTGGACCACGGAAACAAACGACGCCGAAACCACGAACGACTAACACCTGACCAGAACCCGTCTGAACCCCGGTGACATCGTTGACGGGACTAAGAACACTAAAAGCCTCACACGAGGCTGTCTAGTGATGCGTCGCCCCGGAGTCGATGATCAGTCTCTGACAGATCCTTGACCTTGGTGTGGCCAGGTTGGGGACAGTCACTTGGCAATGGGCGAGCGACGCTGACGAACTGGACGGAGGTGCAAACCGAGAGTACCAATCATCCAGCCTGACAATATCATCACAAAGAGGAGCAGGAGGGCAAGGCATGTTTGAGGACGGGATGGACAAAGATACATGACATGATTGTAGCACCGACTTTACCAAGCAAGATAAGGAGGAATTAGCGACTACGGAACACCCACTTCCCTGGGGAGGACGACGAGGAAGGCCGAGCTGAAGTGCGATGACTTGCTCTAGTTGGCGCACGTGGGCGGAGGGTCTGACGAAGTAGACCGACTTTAGTGTGATGACACCAGAGTCCAAGAGGGGGAAGGAAGGCACCGGGGATGAAGGAGGGGGTGCCAACAATTACGGAGGAGGCTGTAGTGGGGCCGTCTCAAGTGGCACAAACGTCCGGAGTAGCGACGGTCACGGCAACGGTGGCAAGGCGGCGCTCGCGCTTGCGAAGCATGGTGGCGATGACGCAAGCCTCGTTGGTCGGGAGCGGACATATGTACCACCCATGTCATGACTGGCCACAGTTGTGGCAGACAAGGCTGGCGTTGCCGAAACCACCTGTCTACTACTGAGGACCCTTGCCCTTCTTGCCTCGCTTTCTCTTCTTGCCAGCCGAGGCGGCACTGGAAGACGCTACTACTGCTGGGGTCGCAACAGCCACTTAGGCGATTGCTAGAGAGGCAAGGGACTCCGTGCGATGGATGTGTGACTCCTGACAAGCTTCCTCAATGCGGAGGAAGTGCTCATACGCCTAGGGCATGAGGGTACACAGGACACCCATTGCTGTGATGACAACCTGGGAGTAGTGGACAAAGACATCCGAGAAGGGTTCGGTGGCGCCGTGCTTGATGGTCAGGAGCGTGGAGAGAGGGGGTGGCCCGGCGTCGCCGAGGCGGTGCAGGTGGTTTTTTATACGCTGCCAATAGGAGGTGACCGTCTCGGTCTCCCCCATGCGGAGGGAGTTGAGCTCCCGGAGGAGGCGGCTGGTCTTTGCGGCACTAGACAGGCGATGAGGGCACGTGAGTACGTGTCAGGCTGCTTCTGGATCAGTGAGTGTGCCAATGGTGAGGTCGCTAAGGAAGGGCTCAAGGGCGAGACGTGCGACTAGAGGGGCCACAGGGACTAGGGCACGCGCAACGCAACCGGCGTCATAGACCTAGTCGGCCTGGGTAGAGTCAAAGGGCAGGACATAGTGAGGCCACAAGCCCTTGCTCTGTGCCCAAATCCGGAAGCTAAGCTCCTAGTTCCAGAACTGGTCGCCAACTTGAAGCGGCAGCGGCAGGGTTTCGAAGTCCTTTGGCCTACGGCCAGCACCCAGAGTGGGGCCTAGGATTGACGTCACTGTCTGCTGTTGGCGTTGGGTGTGTTGCTGGGCCAGATCCTGTGTCGTATAAGAGATCGCAGCTCTTGTGTACCTGAGTGGAACAAACAGTGCTTGCTAAAGTTGCTGAAGTTGCTGTAGCGGCTACTGCTCCTGCTGCAACAATGGCTGCTTATGTTACTACTGCGTCTGCTGTTGCGGCGGTGGTATCGGCAGGTGTAGTATCGCTAGCCGCTGTGTCAGCGTTGCGAGCTGCTTGCGTAAGACTGCGAGCGATTCCGTCAAGCCAACATGATTGACGAAATAGCTTGCAGGGTGTTGGCGCTGTTGTTGTTGTTGCTGTTGTTACTCCTGCTACTACTATAGCTGCTACTGCGACTCCTGCTGTTTCCGCTGTTACTGTTGCTATCACGGCTGCTGCTGCTACTGCTGCTAGTGCTACTTTTGCTGCTGTTGCTACTGCTGATGCGGCTGTTGGTGCCGTTCCTATTGCTGTTGGAGCGGGGGCAGCTGTTACAACTGTTGTAGTTATTGTACGAAGGGGGGTCCTCTAACAGAGGAGGACTCCTCTTTGTTTTCTCACATGTTTCCCTTTGTGTACCCCTTTTTTTGTGCTGGTGATGTTTGTAGTGATGTCACCATTGATGTTTTCTCGGGACGGCTGATGTCAGCAACTATTGTTGCGTTATCTGTAGGGTTGCTGCTATAGAAAATGTTTTTTTGTTTTTTGTTCTTGACATCAGCAGTGACGTCAGTAGTGACATCAGCTGAGGAAGGCTGACGTCAGCAGCGGCTACTAATGCTGCTGTTGGTCTACTAATGCAATGACTCCCGCTGCTACTACTATTACTACTGATACTGTTGTTGCTGCTCCCGCTCTTGTGGTAGCAGTAGCAGCTACTGCTGCTCCACTTGCTGCTGTTGCTGCCCCTGTTGGGACTGGTGTTGGAGCAGTAGTTGATGCTACTACTACTATTGCGGTTCTTGTGGCATCAGTGGCTGTTGCTGCTGCAGTTGCTACTGCTGCTGCTGTAGTTGCTGCTGTTATTGTTGTTGCCGCTTTTGTTGCAGCGGTAGTCGTTGCTGTTACAACTGGTGCTTTGTACTGTGGGGTGAAGGAATTTTTTTTGGTTTTCCCTCTTCTTTTCTTCTTTCTCTCTTCACAGTGAGCTTGCTGCTCGCTGTGAGCAGCAAGCTACGAGAAGCGAGCTCGCTACTCGCTACCTGCAACTCGCTGCTTGTTGCGAGCAACAAGTTCACTACTTGCTGTCAGCTGCTCCTTGCGAGTAGCAAGTTGCAAGCAGGTGCAGCCGCCCTACTACTGGCGACTGCAGCAGCTGCTATTGATAGCTGCTGCTGGCTATTGCTACCTGCTGCTCGCAGCTGCTCCTACTGCAGCCGGCTGCGAGTGCTGCTCGCTGCTGTTGGTACTGCTGCTGATGCACGTTGCCGATGCTGCTGTTGTGAGCTGCTACTACTGGCTGCTGCTGTTGCTTGTGGTTTCGGGCTGCTGCTGCTCGGAGCTGTTGCTACTGCTACACACAGCTCCTGCTGGCTGCTGCTGCCATTTCTCACTGCTGCTACAAGCTGCTGCTACAAGCTATTGCTGTTGCTACTGCTGCTTGCTGCTGCTGCCAGTGAGTACACCTGGATGATGTCTCCACATGTATCATCGCGAGAAGGTAACTGACGCGGCCTGCCGCTCACCTCCTTGCATCACGTGTGGGGGTCAGTGCTGCCGAAAAAAATTGGCAGCATTTCCCCTGGCCCACTGGCCGTGGGGAAAAATCTAAAGCCGCAACCAGGCGGGTCAATGCTGCCGGAAAACATCCGGGAGCGTTTCCCCTGCACTGGCGCGTATGGGGGTCCGCCGGCGTAGTCAGGCACCTGTTCGCCAGTCGTCTGCTGCTGCTGCTGCTACGCTCTAGCTCTGATACCAAGCTGGAAACGGTGCTAGAGAGCATGTTGGGGTAGTGGGTATGCAGCATGCCGGCGTCCACACTTGTTCCTTAGTCTGCTGCCCCCTCAGTCCTCCACTCTAGAGTCTAAGTCTGAGTCCACGTCGTCCGTTTTGCCTGAAACTGGACCATACCATAAACCGTACACTGCAAACGCAGTCCTGCAGTCAGAATCACCTAGAAAAATAACACGGAGGAGTTATGGCTACGTAAACCCAAGCAGCGTCTACTCTAACCCCCGGTACCAACAGTGTCAGAAAATCATGAAACTTGGACGCTAGGCATGACATAGCATAGTGAACGCAGCAACACAGTCAAACGCTGTGCTGGACATGCGCAGGCAGCAAATGCACTGACAGTGCCTGTCGGCGGCACGACTGCCGAGGGGTTTAGCCGATGGAGCTGGGCACGAAGGAGGGATGAGGCTCCAGCGAACTGCGTGTAGGCATCAACGTACTGTTGGCTCTTGTGGGTGTGGAGGCACTCTCAAGGATGCCTCGCTCTCACTGAAGCACGCTACCAAGGTTTGGAGCAGCCAATGGAAACCAATGGTAAAGAGTGTGGAGCACAAGGATCACGGATGGGAGTGGACAGAATACGTCGCATTCCGTAGATCTGAATCGAAACACGTTTTTGTCATTTAGCATAGTGACAACAGGTCCTTCGATCGAGCCTTGATGTGCGCAGGAGGTTTTTCTTACCTTCCTGGACAGGGGGAAGTTTCTTAGACATTTCTCCATGCATGAGGAGAGTGCGCCACTTGGCGGTCAGTGGATGCACTAATTAGCGGACTAGTGAGGTGGTGTGGAGTGACCACCCAAAAAGTGCTACAACCCACACGCCTTAGAAGCCAGGCCTAGGAAAATATGTACCAGGCTCATTCTTCATTCTAATTACACAATCTGTACTTAGATGCTCCTCACAAAGTTGTCCAACTAAGGAACAAATAGAAAGAAGACACTGGTTGGTCTAAGCCTTAGGAGTTAGTCTTTGACTAGCACCTCGCGCGAAAGTGACCAAGCGTTAAGTGGACACAGTTGCTAGCAAGTGATTGCCTAGGAACTGCTTAGTGTGGAACCGTGATCGTGAGGGTGGTGTCTTCTCCTAGCTGAAATGCTAGGAGCGGACAGCAGGTGCTTTTGTGTCGGCCCTGTTTTCTAGTTCGTTTGCCTCAGGCCGGTTGACAGGCCCTCTGCAAAGGCGAGGACGGGCCACGTTGCCACCATGGCGTACATGATGCTCCCCAACACGGACTGGTACGGCACACCTGCCATCTCCTCCTTCTCCTCATCCGTGCTCGGCCCTATGCTGGAGCTTAGCTCACATGTGGTTGTCATGGGTGTGCCGATGGGGTTGCACTCCTCCATGTTGTAGCGGCAGAGTACCTCTTGCACGTATTTTTCCTGTCCCATCTCCAGCGTGCGTGCCTTGCGGTCTCTCTTGATGGCGACGCCAAGGTTGTACTCGAGCTCATCCATGTCATTCATTTTGAATCGACTGCCCAGCTGCCGCTTCAGGTTCACCAACTCCTCCATTTCCGATTACACAAGGATGAGCTCATCCACTTAAAGGACTACGATCTGGTGAAACCCCAGCTTTTTCCGCACGTACATGCTGTGATCCGCTTCGCAGCACTTGATGCCAAGCTCGGCCATGAAGCCGTCCATTTTCAAGTACCACATGAGCGCCGCTTGCTTCAGTCCGTAGAGCGCCTTGCAAAGCCGGCACACCTTCCCCGGCGGCGCATCCACACCCTCCGGCACCTCCATGTAGACCTCCTTGTCCAGGTCGCTGTTGAGGAATGCGGTTTTCACATCCATTTGATGCACTTCGTAGTCGCGCGCCACCGCTACTGAGAGGATGGAGCGGATGGAGGCAAGCTTTGCCACCAGTGCGAAGGTTTCATCGCAGTGTTCACCCTTCCGCTGGGCGTACCCCTTCGCGACCAGTCGCACCTTGTACCGCTCCACCTTCCCCTCCTTGGTGAGCTTCTTCTTGAAGATCCACTTGGAGCCGATGATTTTCACGCCCTCCGGCCTGTCTATAAGCTGCCAAGTACCATTCTCTTCATGGAAGGCGAGCTCAGATTTTATGGCTCCTTTCCACTCAGCCCTATTCTTCTGCTGCAACGCCTCCTTGACGGTCGCAGGCTCCTCTTGCATAAAGAACAGTGGAGCAAACCCAGTCCAGGTGCCCTGCGCGGCATTGTACCATTTTGCCGTCCTCCTTGCGCGTCTGCTTCCTCGGGACTGCTGCTGTTGAGGCTACTGCTGTTGCTGCCGCTGTCGCTACTGCCCTCTTGCGGTGCCACTCACACCGCTAGCCTGCTCCCCCTCTCTCGGGGACCATGGAGATGCGGGCTCAATCCCCGCCTCCTCATTAAGCTCCACTGCTGCTGGCGCTTTGGACTCATTGTCCGACTTGGCTGAATGCGAATCAGCTGCTTCCACATCACCCGGATGGTTCTCGCCGGCTGGAGCCGATGGGACGTAACCCTCTTTTACGTCCTCCGGCGTCTCCCCTTCAAGGAGTGGCAGCTACTCCCCTCGCTTGGAGAGACCCACGTCCTTGTCCGTCCAACGGTTGTCCTCGTCGAACGTGACGTCATGGCTCTTCATGACCTGCTGCTTCCGTGGGTCGAAGAGTCTGTATGCCTTACTCCCGCTTTCGTACCCAACGAAGATGCACCGACGAGTCTGCGGGTCCAGCTTGCCCGGCCCCTCCCGTGCCTGCACAATAGCACATGCTACACAACCAAACGTGCGGAGGTGTGCCACAGTTGGCTTCCACCCGCTCCACACTTCTTGTGGCGTCTTCCACACCTTAGACTCCACGTATTTCAGCGGCTTCATAGGCGTCAGGTTCATGTTGTACGCCGCTGTCCGTGCGGCCTCGCCCCAGTACCACTACGCGAGGCCGGCATCGCTCAACATGGACCGGACCATGTTGAGGATGGTGTGGTTTGCCCTCTTGGCGACGCCGTTCTGCTGCGGAGAGTGTGGCGTAGTTTTCTTCCACGCAATCCCCTTGCTCTTCATCCATGCCGAGCAGCCCTCGTACTCGCCACCATTGTCGCTCCGGAACGCCTTCACCTTCAACTCCGTTTGCCGTCCCACAGCCGCCACGAATTCCTGCATGTATGACAAGACATCGCTCTTCCTCTTGATGATGTAGAGGTTGAGCTTGCGACTATGGTTGTCAATGAAAGTGACGAAGTAGCGCGTTCCACCAATAGAGGACCCAAACGGTCCGCACACATCCGTGTGCACCACCTCCAACTTCGCCGATGCACGCATCCCTTTGCCGTCAAACGGTTGCCGTGTTGCCTTGCCAACCACGCACAGCTAGCACACGGCATTCTTGGCTTGCATCGAGGCCCTTGACCTCAAGGCCCTGCAGCACTTCCTTCTTTGCCATGTCCCTTACAGTTGAGGGAGCGATGTGACATAGGCGGTAGTACCATAGGTCCAGATTTCCTTCATCCTTTGTCACGAGGTTGACAGCGTCAGTCCTTGTCGCATCAGCAAGATCCTTGGTACAAAGAATGTACAGGTCCTCTTCCCTCTTGCCATGTACAATCACCTCGCCATCCCCCTGTTTCTGGATGATGGTCTCTTTCTTATTGAAGAGTACCTCGAACCCCTTGTCGGTAAGGCGGCTCATTGACAACAGGTTTGCTCCAAATTTGGGCATGTGGAGCACGTCGTAGATGGTGCAGGGAATGACTTTCCCGTTCACCACTGACTCAATGCGAACATTGCCTTTGCCCGCGGCCAACTCTGTTTTGCCGTTGGCCACTGTCATGCACTTTTCGGTGGCGCCGTTTGTGACGAATGCTGCCCGGTTGCATTGAGTGTGGCGGCCTGATCCGGAGTCAATCACCGTGACTTCCGAATCTGTCAAGTCGGTACACTCCATGGCCATCATGGCTTGGGTGTCCTTCTTCCCGCCCTTCCTGGGCTGGTCCGATTTCTTGTTGGGGCAATCGCGTACGTAGTGGCCCTGTTTGCCACAATTGTAGCACTCCCCCTTGTTGTTACCTCTCTTGGTGCCCTGCTTGGCACCCTTCCCCTTCTTGCCTCCCCCTCCACCTTGAGGTCGGACGGCATAGGCGGAACATGATGTTTCCCCGCTCTCTCCCACCACGCCGCATCCATTCATTGCGGACGTACTTAGCCACCTTTGATTACTTCATCTCATCGGCAGACCAGCCGCCTACAACTGTGATCATGGGACTCCAACTGTCCGGCAAGGCCTCAAGGAGGATCATCACTTGCAGCTGAGGGTCCACCTTCTATCCGATGGCTACGCACTCAGCAGTGAGGGACTCAATCTGCTGCAAGATCGCAATGATGTCGTGGCCTTCGTTGGCTCGGAGGGCGGCAGTTGGCCAGTTTGCCCTTGGCCGTCGGAGCAAATATCAAGGTCTTCGCGACGCGATGGATGGCTTGTGTAATAACAGAAATGCTCACTCTAGAAGATAAGTGACTTGTGTATGTTTGATACGTAACACCTCTCGTTTGTCAAAAGAAAGAATGTCAATGTTGCATGGATGCCGCGTCGACATGCTGATACTACATTTTCTTACCCAATTATCACAAAATCCTTAATAGAAGGGTTTTTTATGTTTCAAAAGCTGTTTTCAAGGAATTTGCATGGGGGGTCTGAGGCTCCCCATGCGTTTGATGGGAACCTGCTGGGCGCCGCTTGTTACTGTATTACAACAATTTTTTAGAAGTATTTTTGCGAAGGTGTTTTTAGATTAAAAATGTCGATAAACCGGGACCGAGTTTTGTACCATTACATCAGTGCCCTCATACAGTTTAGGGTCACGAAAATTTGAATTGACCGGGCTGTGTCATGTTCTCGTATGTCAAAATCACAAATGCGTCCGGACATCCAAATCTCTTGCTCAAACTTGAGCAAGCGAATCAACGGACAACCTTGCGTGGACTATATCTACATCCACACAACGTCTGCGCTTTGTGGGGTCATTGCCTTCACGCACGAAGGGCAACGCACTCCAGAAGTGCGGTACCTCTATGAACTCCAGGCCACCACCTCTGTGGAGAGAGGCCTCAAGAGTGGTCAACGTGACGGTCAATGACCTTTGCTGTCTTCGCCGTCGGCCAAATTCCAACTGACCTTTGAAAGGGTTTTTTCTCGTCTTAATTCAAAGCACGTGAAGGACAAATTTCCAACTGTTACAGGAGCACCTCGTAGGAGTAAATGACTGCCTTTGGAAGTTATCAAAACAAGTTTCCTACCAAATAATTGCAGTAATATGGTATGCCGAACGGAGAATAGATGGTGAACAATTAGAAGTTGTAGCACAGAACACAATGTAACATTTGGGACACTTCAACAAATCACATTTAGCAAGAAGTGTACTTGGATAACAAGTGTCAAAATGATCGAACATATATATACAAATGTCAAGTTCCGAGTGAGGCAGAGTCGGTTTCCTTGGGTCGATTGTCGAGCGATGCGTGCGGAGTCGTGTAGTGAGTGGTCGGATTCGAGAAGGCCTGCCGAGATATTGGGGGTCTTTGAGAATCAATATTGAAGATGCAAGATGCATCTTTATCAATCCAGTTTCTTCTCAGTGTGTCGAGAATCCGGATGAAAGGTCGCAATACTTCTTTTGTAGATTCGCGAGAGTGGTCAAATAACATTACATTAGTATTGTTACCTTAATATTATGATAAATACAAGAATACTATTGTATGAATATTATGAATTTGATAATGTTATTATATGAATAATATAATTATGTTATTAACATAGCAATATCAATATTATAATAATAGTATTAATATCATAGTTTCACGATACGGTGGACTGTTTGTGCAAGAACAGAAATGCCCATTCAGAAATATTAGGAACTCTTGTACGTCTGGTTGGTAACACGTCCTACCCCTTTTAGCCGCAATGTCCTACCGCGCACATAGAGGTAGCCCAGTGATTGCGGTAACAACGGTCAATTAGGTGATCGACGTCTTGGAGGTTGTCGTAGGGTTCCCAAATGTTGTGCGCGGTGTTGTAGTGGTGCCACTTGACGAGATGTTCTGCCGTCTTGCCTCGTCGTCAATGGCAGGGGATGTACTTGATGATGTACTTTGTGTCTTTATCCACTTGAACTTGAAGAGGGAGAGGGACATCCCTGCCAGGGAAGTTGTCTCCGAGGTCTCAGTGGTTCTTGGGTGTGTTGGCATGGAACACCGGATGTATATGCATAGTGTCGGAGAGTTTGAGTCATGCAACCACAAGGGGTCCGCATGCGCTCGATCTCAAAAGGTCCCAACCATCACGGTTTGAGTTTAAAAAAATTGGCTCCATGGAGTTTGATGTTTGCTGAGCTGAGGAGGACCTTGTCTCTAGCGACAAAAACGTCGTCGCTCCGATGTCGATCAACAACTCGTTTCATTGTTGCTGGTGCCTTCACAATGATTTTTTGTGTTTCCTCCTAGATGGTGCTGAAGTCTCGGCGTGGGACATTGACCGCGGGAATGTTGTTGCAAATTTGTAGTCCGGCTGGTATGGCCGGAAGTTTTCCGTACACCACTTCAAACAGACTTTTACGCGTTGCGGTGGAATCTGTCGAATTCTATGCGATTTTGGTCGTTGGAAGGTTTTTTTCCCAATCCGTCCCGTGAGGTTTGTATAGTGTTCAGAGAATTGTTTTGAGCATTTGATTAGTCCACTCCGTTTTTCCGTGGGTTTGAGGATGAAATGTCATCAAAATTGAATTGTGCTTCCATAGTGAGTCATCAATTTACTCCAAAAACGGCTGTTGACTAGACTATCTCTGTCGCTAGTGATGGTTGTCGGTTTGTAGTGTAGCTTAGGGATTTTTTTTAGAAAGAGCCATGCTATTTCCTTGGCGATGACATGCTCATTATCTTAATGAAGTGGGACATTGTTTAAAACCTGTCAACGACCACGAGGATTGCGTCATATCCCTTGGGTGTGACGGGTTATCCTATGACGAAGTCCGTGGAGATGTCAGTCCACGGTTCCTTTGGAAGAGGGAGTGGTTGCAGAAGTCCGGGTGGCCGCGTGCGGCGGGATTTCTGTCGCTGAGGTGTGTCGCAGGATTTGCAGAAGTTGGCCACGTCGGATT
>SZWC01011835.1:19752-34246 GCA_023375785.1 Penium margaritaceum
GGGGAACGACCACCTCGCGCGTGAAGCGTCATAGACAATAGGGTACGCCGTACCAGAGTTTTGCCTTGTCGTATCCACTATGCTAGACATTGCTTTGTGTAAAGAGTCGCTCAAGATATGGGTCTCGCCGTAGTTGTAGCATTGTCATGTCAGCCATTAAATCTGGTCGGTGGCTGAGTGCGTCTGCCGGACTGATTTTGCCTGGCCGGTATTCGATGTCTTAGGCAAACCTGGATTCAAGGAACTCCATCCATCGCGTTTGACATCGACTGAGATTCGGTTGTGTTTTCAGATATTTCAACTCATGGTGGTCAATGCGCTCGATGCATCGGCGGCAGTCCAGGTGTCACCGCCATGTCTTGAATACATGTACAACCGCCGGTATTCCTTTCTCATGTACAGTGTAGTTGAGTTCCGGTCCTCGCAGTTTTTGGGACATGTATGCGACCGGCTGCTCGCCGTTGCCGTGGTCTTGCAGGAGGACTGCGCCGATAGCTCGGTCTGACCAGTTTTTAGCCATGACGTAGTCAACTGTTCAATCGGCTAATTGTAGGGCTGTCACTGAGGTCAGAGCATTCCGCAAAGCGGTGAACGTTTCTTGTTCATTGTCTGTCCACCGACACTCATTTTCTTTTCAAGTGAGGTCGGAAAGGGCCGCCGACACTCGCGCGTAATCCCGTACAAAGCGCCGGTAGTATTTGCAGAAGCCAAGGAAAACTTGAACGTCTCGAACGTTGGTCGGCGTCGGCCAATTAGCAACTGCTGCCAATTTCTTTGCATACATGGTGATCCATCCACCGTTGATGACGTGGCCCAAAACGTTGGTTGAATGGCGACCAAAGTTGCACTTTGAGGGTTTTCCAAAAAGCTTATCTCTTTGTAAAGCTTTGAGAACTTTTTGGAGATGTCCATCATGCTCCTCCGGGTTGCAGCTGTACACGAGAATGTTCTTGAGGTACACAACGATAGCATTGTCAAGGTATGGTAAAAAAATGTCCTTCTGATAATTTTGACCCCATCAAATATTCTTGGTTTATTTCCTCTGCTCTACAGAGACAAAGTAACAATCACATATCGCAGGTTGAGGGACGTTCGAAAAACAGGTTTACAAACCGATCACAATAGGTTACTACACAACTAAAATATACAGAGCAATAGCCAGAGTCAAAGAGGAACAAGATATTCTATTATTAGAGACTCTGGTCGCAGCATACTGAGGTGGAGGGGCAACCATAGAATCCGGTCACTTGATTCCAGTGCAAAATGAAGACTATCTTGCAAGGAAATTGTAGGTATATGCGTGTCTGCACGAGAGGATAGAACGAAGGAATGGCTCAGACTGCATCACGGAACATTAATAAGAAATTCCAAAGGTCTATGGTTCTTACCAGATGTTTTCAAGGATTTCAGCTCAATTTCACCCTTCTTCTTCTTCCATGTCAAAAACATCAGTGACATGAAGGACTTTTTTTTTTTTTGAAAGAGTATGGAATGAGGCATATTTCTTGACTATTCATATAGGTGTGTGCATTGTTCTCAAAAATACATATTGAAGGGGGTTGATCATCTAACCTTCCATGCGGATTGATTGGATAGGGGCTCAATTGGCTCTAATAGGAGTACAATGGGATGGGATGGATGGCCCAGGAAAATAGCTTGCCAGAGTCGCGCTAGGCCGATGACGCCATGAAGCATGCTATTAAAAGGGGAAGTTATGGTACATGGTCTCCCTAGTGAGACAATTTGGGCAAATTACTTGCTTATCCAGATTCCTCATTCTAGTCATGTGTGCTAGTTGGACAGGAGAGGAATAACGGTCATTATGCCTTTTGTGTAAGGATTTCATGGTAGGAGCAAAGGTGTCCTTGTTAGAGGGGGCAAGCTCGGTTGTTAGCACAACCAAAATCAGTGTGGCAAGAGGAGAGACGAGTTAATTGAAGGCATGGGACGGCTGTGAGAGTTCATTCTTTGCATCAGGATATGCGGTATAGCAGGGAGGCTAGCATAAGGTTTTGTTACCTCAAACAATTATTGAGGAAGCTTCCTAACACGCTTGCCACTGACTGGGCGTTAGCGCTCAGTCAACTCACGGCATCAACACAGGTCAGACCCGAAACAGCAAAGGTTTGGCTAGGCAGCACAAACAGAGTGTTAGTGTGAGGCCTAGTGCGCAGCCAGTGCTTCCAAAAGAAACACATGCAAAGAGAGTTACAACAATGAACCACAGCCACCTAAAAAGCTGTGAGGCCTAGTGCGCAGCCAGCGCAGCCAGGGGCACGTTTGGCTGAGCAACAAGTTGCGCAAAACTAGGCAAACTGCCGCAACGGCCTCGTTGAGGCCAAAACACTCGCCCAATCGCAACCTCCTGTAGAGGCGTCACGAAGACGCGTCGTTTGAACCAGAATGACTAGCACAACGAGTCAGACACATCTGTAACCAGCAAGGCAGGTGTCCTTGTGACCCTAGAACACGTCTCCGGGTGTTTTGGTCTCGACCGACACGCAAGGTACATAACTTAGCGCCGGGAAACATGTCACGAGCTCCTAACACGCACACACTAGTTCAAGGCTCTCAGTGTCCACATCGCACCAGAACCATCCACCAGGTGCACAGGTCTCGACTAGCACAACCTCAGGTCTCCTTCTGACCTTGGAACATGTCACCGGGTGCACAGGTCTTGACAGCCGAGAAAACTCTAGCAGCTACACACCCACAAACCTGGATGCCGGAACGCAACAAGTGAATCACATTGGCAATTTCATAGGTGATAAAGCAGTCTCGGTATCTCTAAAAGACCCATGGTGTCACAATCACTATGTGGACCGGTATCGGCTGAAATCCAACACAACACTCCCCCTGGACCGTAGAACTAGACAATGGAACACCTGTAGCATGGCACACCCACACCTTCATAACAAGTACATGGTGGTGTTAAGGTGCTAGGTATCCTTGTCACACCAGCAAAACCCACAAGGCATGTGGATCTTGACCATACCCACCTCGACCCATGTCAACCATAGAGCAGTGGTGTCTTTGTGTGCTGTGCACAGGGATGCTTTCGGCGAAAGCCCGCATGCCAACACTCCCCTTGTGTAGAAAAGCCTGACATCACGTGCAAAGCTGATAGCTGTGAATAACATATCAATTGAGGAGGGAGCACAGCTCTACCATGGCCACATACCCCTTCATAGCAACAGGAAGGGTGAGAACAATGCTGGTGGGACGTGCGCGCACATAGCCTCACTCGATGGCATCGTTCACACTGTCGTCGTCATCACTGTGGTAGTCATTGGAGCAATCGTCAACTGCTGCTATGACTAGTGCAGTGCTGAGGGCCTCCTCTAACTACATCACCTACTGTATGTATGCAAGCTGCCAAGTTGCACATCACCACCCGGACTCGGCAGCGTTGAGACACGTGTACATCTCATTGAGCTATACTACGGCAACCAGGCGGCTGGCTACATTTACGGTATGCACGCAGTCAGTCGCAAAACAAACCTGATGGTGGACCTCCATTGTGTGGGCATCAGCACGAGCCATGGCCTCTTGAAGCGTTGCCGCCTCGTCGCGCAGGACAGTCCTGGGCGTCAGCCGTTGACTCATTTATTGCGTGGCAAGGCGTCAGCACGAGAAAGCACGTTGGCATCTGCATTGTCTGCACCTGCAGTAGCTGCTGCTGCAAAGGCACCGGCTGCTATTGACACACCTGTCACTTGGCCATCGACTACTGGTCAGATGGCGGCATCTGTCGGTGCATCAACCTCTATGGAATCATTGCCGTCATCAAGAGCATGCACAATGTCGTGGGGCTCCTCAAAACGCCTGGTGCATCACCAATCATCCACCTGCTGCTGTGAGTCTGCCCGTCCCCGATGAGCATCCTGTAAAGACCACTCAGCTGCCTTGATAAATGTGTGTACATCCTCCGTGTACTCCTTGACAGCCTGTCGTGCTAGAATATGCGCAGTGTAATAGCTGTTGCTGGCCTCCCAGACCTCGGCCATGAGATCTTGCACGTGCGCCTCTGCTCAAGCCATGGTTGCCTCCTACACATCCACTGTAGAGTGTAGGTTCTTGGGCACGAGAATTGCAGCTCGANAACGTTTGTAGCTGTATCGTCGGCCGGAACCGCCATGGTGTGAGGGACGCTAGTCAGGGCATCCATGAGCCGGAGATCCGTAGCTCGCACTGCATCCTCCACGGCAGCTGCACCTGCAGGGGTGACTGTGGCAATCTCATCAGCCACTACCAACGTGTCACACACACCGACATCTGTCGTCATCTTGGACCATCCCTCGCTCGTGTTATGGCTGCTACAAAGACAGCAGCGCACTGGGCCTCTACGTCAATCTTCGACTCTGCGCCTGACCACTCCTCCATATATGATTCGTCTTCCTCGTAGGGGACGTCTGCCCCCTCCCAGCCGTAGGCCACGTGCTCCCGTCGTCCAACACTATCCGGCCCATCAATTATGTGCTGTCATGTGGTCAACGACAGACACTCTATCAAGCCTACGGCCGTCTGACTAATAGAAACAAAGAGGGGACGGGATACCAACCCCACGATTGGGGACGAGGGAGACGGCTCTACTACAACTTCTGTCACCACCATAGCTGTTCCTATCATCCCGGCCATCGTCAGGGAACCAATGGCCTTTGCTGCCTCTCCGACTCCCTCTGCCACATCGGTTGCATTCTTCAACTTGATCTCTGAATCTGACACAACGTCGGACCACTCCTCCTCGAATGAATAGTCCTTCCCCGCAATGGAAGGATTCGTCCCCTCCAGATGTTGCGCCACCTGAGTATGTGATGTGCCTCTGTCTGCTGGATTATTCCTCAGTTGCACGGTAGTCGTCGACGGACTAACCATCCAACCCACTACCAAAACACCAGTCAGAGCTATAAAGGTGGTCACATGGACTGCTGGCGGATGTACCAACTCTACAACGGGGAATGAGGGGGTTGGTTCTGCGACAACTACTACTATCACCGTCGGTGTTGCTGCTGCCGGGGAATGCTGGGACATACGTGCCGTTTGCTACCTCGTGTGGCAAGCACGTGGATGTGCGGTGCATGCAAAATTTGCAGACATGAGGGCAGAGGGGTCGGAGGTCGGGATGACTTCAACTCATTCCAAGACAGAGCGGAGGGTCCCAGATGTGGACCTCAGGTCAAGCATCGTGGCAGCATCAGGTGACGTCACTGACGGAAGAGAGGGGTATCTGCAACAGTATGATGGCAACAACCCGCTCAGAGACCACATGGTGTATGAGCTGTTGCACCATGCCCTTGACACCCCGGAGCTCGGTGTACCATATGTCATAACTCCGCTGATGGACGCTACAGCATTGACCGGCAGCGTCCCGGAATTAGATGGAGGAGAAGAACGGGGTTGCACCCAAGGTGATCACCACCCGGCAGGCCTCTAGCGACATTGGCTCCAGTCATGGTGCCGGTTGTCGCAACAGTAGCAGGCGACGCCATGGATGCAACTGCCACTGTGCTCACAGTGCATGCCACGCCTGTAGTACCGGTGCCAGTTAGAGCACCGTCTGTGCCCCTTACCATGCCAGTATGCTGTTGAATGTCTGGTTGCCAGCACAATCCGGCAGACCCAAAGTCCTTGAAAGATGCATTGGGTATCCGATTGATATGAGGGGCCTTTGGGTAAACAAAGAAAATGGTGCTCACATGTTGGCGATGCAGCAGTTCATCCTCGGCGTTTCAAGTGTCCGGTTGAAGACAATGCGTACTTCCCGCCAAAGTTATCCGAACAGCAATCGATGGCTGCTCATCTGTGATTACTCTTTGGATCGACGACTGGCATGATGCATCGATGCCATCCAACAATCACCGCAGGAGCATAGCACATCCATCTAGAGCATACATCTCTCTCTTAATCTGTGGGAATCTCGGAAGCACTCAGACCACTCCCAATATGTGTACGTAGCCTTCCCTCCTCATTCCTTCCCAGAAAAAAATGGGAATACACATGACTCTTAGTGGAAATACATAGTCCTCACACAAGAATTCCCCAATACTGGAAATTCGTCAATTCCCAACCCTTTTTAGTGTGCCATGAGCTACTTTTGCTACACCCTTGCTGTCTGTTCATCTTCAAGCAATGTATCACCTCTAGTCCGTTAATCTCCCTGTCATGGCTATGAGAAAAATTGGCCCAAGATTTTGACGCCTGTATTTGAATTCATTCTACATTGAATCCCTTTCCCGTTGGGTTTGACCTTGGCAAGCGTTGGCTACTTCAAGGGACTATCACCTTAAGGAACATTTTCTATGGACTACTCTCATCATGCTTTCCTGCTCAAAGTAGTATTATGGTGGAAATCCTCAACTCCAAACCCATCTATTGGACATGTATCGTTTGTGGTAGTGCCTCAATCCAACATTCCATCCTCTTCACCTGATATGCCAGGATCCCAGATCTTACTCGTCTTTTATCCTTCCTGGTTTTTGTAGCAAACAGAATATTTTCAGGATTAAAATAGTCTTGAGATGTTTATGATACGTTTTTGGATCTCAAGTTTGGATTCTCGAGGTGTCCTCGTCCGCAAAAAAATATGCGAGCTAGAGCCTAGGTCGACCCTAGCCCAGAACACAAATTTAGTGCGGATTTTGGATGAGAAGAGTGATGCGATGGAGATTCCATCACGTCACTCATCCTCAACACTTTGAGCGCCGCTAGGGTCCTGTTTCCACATGGCTGTGCCACGTGGAACGATAAGGAGTAGGATGCATATTTGTAGAAATTCCCTACGATGACCATGTCCGTTTTGTCGTGACGCGTCTCAGCCAAAATGGCTAAGGCAGCCTGTCACTCGGCCTCTTTGGATTAACTAATCTGAGGGCCTTTGTTTTTGGTCCACAGTGAGTCCCAAAACGACCGGTGCCAGTACACTTTTTAATCTCCCTCCTGGGGCGCAAAAATCTCATGTGTCCTTTTAGGTTGTGCCCTTCCTGCAGCTCTGCCCCTACTAGCTGGTGTTGTTATGTGGGCTTTGAGTCAACATCGCTCCAGACAGCGATTGTGGCACAAAATGTCTTTTAGAGTTCCCGAGACTGCTTTATCACCTATGACATTACCAATGTGATGCTCTTGCTGCGTTCCGGCATCCAGGTTTGTGGGTGTGTAGCTGCTAGAGTTTTCTCGGTGGTCATCCCCGGGAACCCAGAGTGATGTTCCGGGGTCACGAGGAGACCTGAGGTTGTGCTGGTTGAGACCTGCACACCTGGTGGGTGGTACCGGTGTCACGTGGAGACCAAGAACCTTGAACCAGTGTGTGTGTGTTTGTGTGTGTGTGTGTGTTAGGAGCTCGTAACTTGTTGTCCGTCGCTATGTTATGTACCTTGGTCATTCGTCGAGACCCAGACACCCAGAGATGTATTTTGGGGTCATGAGGAGACCAGCCTTCCATGTTACAGACACATCCAGCTTGACGTGTTGCTCATTCTGGTTCAAACGACACTTCATTCTGACGCCTGTGCAACAAGCCATGACCGGGTGTGTGTTTTGGCCTGGGTGGGACTGTTCTGGACGTTTTGCGTAGTTTTGTGCAAGTTGGTGTTCAGCCAAATGCGCCCCTGGCTGTTCTTGCTACGCACAAAGCGTGACAGCTATTTGGGTGGCTGAGGCTCATTGTTGCAACTCTCTCTGCATGTGTTTTTTAAGCACATTTGACACTTTGTTTGTGTCGCCTAGCCAAACCCTTGCTGTTTCGCGTCTGACCTTTGTTGATGCCGCAAGCTGAGTGAGCAGTGACGCCCAGTTAGCAGCAAGCATGCTAGGAAGCTTCCTAGCTATTTCAACTTGGTATCAGAGGAAACGAGCCATAGCTCATTGTGCTGTGCAGCAAAGACATAGCAGCAACAGCAATGAATGCCAGGAGCTGTAGCCACTCATAGTAGCAGCAGCAAATCCCGGGAGGACCCACCACGACTACCCTCTTGTTGTTTAACTTCCGTTACTGGAGAAATGTGAATTATGTGATCTATGATTTTGTTCATTTTATGAACAAAGAATTCATTTGAGTAGCACCTCAACTTCTGTCAAACAAAAAGAACGTGTTCCTTAAAATCGACGACGAACAGGCTCAGGCCCGCATCCATCGGCCATTTGCGACGTCCTCCTGGTACAAAATCGCTTTTTGGCACTGCAACTGGTGTGTAAGATTGAACTGACAGCTTCAATACTGTCAATTTGCACATCCCCCTTGTGCATGAGTGCACGAGCGGGATGTGAATTGCCATTGCGGATGAATTACTTGCATATTCACATTTTTTAACATGACAGGAGCAAACACCTTGTCACGTGGATTTTCAGATGAATTAGGGTGGTACTCTAACTTTAGACGAATGATCCAAAATCTATTTAAAAAATGGAGAAAAAATCAATTATAATAAAAAATAAAGATCAGTAGGATACGTTGCACTGGAGGTAACGGCGGCAGCAGCACGTAACATCGGCAGCAATGGTGGCGACCGTCTCAGCCACATTGGCAGCAGTCGTAGCAGCAGCAGTGGCGGGCAGCTGCAGCAACAGCATTGGCGGGTAGCTGTGGCAACAGTGGCGGCAGGCAGCAGCCACAACAGCAGCTGCAACAGTACTTATGGCTGTTAGTAACTACAACAGCAATGACAGCGTGCAACAACCATAGCAGCAGGTGCAACACCAGCAGTGGCGGGCAGTTGCGGCATCAATGGCAGCGGACAGCAGTCGCAATAGTAGCTATGGCAATAGTAGCGGCAGCAAGCAGCTGTGGCAGCAGCGGCGGTAGGCAGCAGCCATAGAAGTAGCCGTAGATGCAGTAGCAGAGGCAAGCAACTATAGCAGCAGTAGTGGCGGGCAGCAGCTGTAGCAACAGTAGAAATGGCCGGCAGCCACTGCAATATCGGCGGTGAGTAACAGCCGCAGCAGCAGTAGCGGAAGGGGGCAGCTGCACCAGCAGCGGCGGCAAGCAAGAGCAAGAGCAACAGCGGACAACTATAATAGCAATGGCCAGGGGCAACAGCCGGAGCAAGAGCATCAACGACAATCAGCTAGAGCAGCAGTGGCGGCAGAAAATAGGCATAGCAGCAGCAGCTACTGTAGCAGCGAGCAAGTGTTGCAGCAATATCGTACTACAGCGGCAGCATCGTGCGCAGTAGCTTTTCGAGCAGCCAATGCAGCAGTCGCAACAGTAGTTGCTACTGCAACACGGCAGCAGCTGCTACTGTAGCAACTGTTGCCTTCGGGTTCAAGGGGGACCCGACGCGAGGGACCTGTCGGGGGGGAGGCCCGTCGGTCGGGCCGGTTGGTTGGGTCCGACCGAGCGCCGGCCGAGCGCCGGTGCAGGAGCTGGCCTGGCGCCTGCACAGGACCCGGCCCGTGCTGCCAAACGCCCGCCTTCCGCCAGCCCACGGGTGCAGGGGGGGCCGACGGGCGGTCGGCCGGCCGCGCACATGGGAGGCGCGATCCTCCCCTTCCCCACTTTGCTCACCGCAAGGTTGAACCCGCCACTAGAAAAAAAAGGGGAATGAAGGGGTATCCAAGGATGTGGCACCCAAGAAAAGGGTGCATCCCAGGAAATCCCAAGAGAGGGTTCCTCAAGAAATCACCCGGGAATCAAATGCATAAAGGTTAAGGAAAAAAGGAGAGGGGGGTGCGTAGCAGCTAGCAATTGCAACAGCCTCAACAACAACAACAAAAAGGGTGGTATGAGGCCACAGCCATTGGCAAACGACAACAGTCACATGAGTACCAGCATCACAAGTGGCTTAAGGCCACAGTGGGCAGCTGATGATGGTGACCAGAGCAACTGCAGCAGTCACAGGAGTAGACGCACAAGCAGCGCTAGCAGCTGCAGGAGGTGTGGCGTGAGACGATTGCCGACAACATTTGATGGTGGCCACAGGCAGCAACAATAGTAGCAGCACCACCAAAAGCGACTTGAGGTTGTACATTTGGCAGCCAGGTGATAGGAGCGTAGCTGTTGCGTAACAACCGCACAGCAATACACCACCAGCGTGGTGATGGCCATCCCCATGATGGCGTCGCAGTACGTCTGAGATACTGTGCTTCAATTGCCTACCTCCCTTTCTGGCCTTGTGCTATTGGGAGCAAGTGTCTTGTACACTCATCCACGCTAGGCTCCTGAGATGAGCATACTGGCATGGTGAGGGGCACAGACGGTGCTGTAACTGGCATCGGTACTACTGGCGTGGCATGCACCATGAGCTTACTGGAAGTTGCATCCATGGCTTCGCTTGCTACTGTTGCGGCGACCGGCACCATGACTGGCGCCAATGTCGATAGAGGCATGTCGGGTGGTGATCACCTTGGGTGCGGTCCCGTTCTTCTCCTCCACCTGATCCGGGGACGCTGCCGGTCAATGTCGTAGCGCCCATCAGCAGAGTTATAACGTGTTATACACCGAGCTCCAGGGTGTTAAGGCATGGTGTAACAGCTCATACACCATGTGGTCTCTAAGCGGGTTGTTGCCACCATGCTGTTGCAGACACCCCTCTCTTCCGGTAGTGACGTCACCCGATGGTGCCACAACGCTTGACCTGAAGTCCACATCTGGCACCCTCCGCTCTGTCTTGGAGTGAGTTGAAGTCATCCCGACCTCCAACCCCTCTACCCTCATGTCTGCACATTTTTCATGCACCGCACATCCTCGTGCTTGCCGCATGAGGTAGCGAACGACACGTATGTCTCAGCATTCCCCATCAGTAGCAGCACCGACGGTGATAGTAGTAGTTGTTGCAGAACCAACTTCCCCATTCTCCATTGTAGAGTTGGTACATCCGCCAGCAGTCCATGTGACCACCTTTATAGCTCTGACCGGTGTTTTGGTAGTGGGTTGGATGGTTAGTCCGTCAACAGCTACCGTGCAGCTGAGGACTAAGCCAGCAGACAGAGGCACATGACACACTCAGGTGGCGCAACATCTAGAGGCGATGAATCCTTCCATTGCGGGGAAGGACTATTCATTCGAGGAGGAGTGGTCCGACGTTGTCTCAGATTCAGAGATCAAGTCGGAGATTGCAACCAGTGTGGTAGAGGGAGTCGGAGAGGAAGCAAAGGCCATTTGTTCCCTGATGATGGCCGGGATAATAGGAACAGCTATGGTGGTGATAGGAGTTGTAGTAGAGCCGTCTCCCTCGTCCCCGATTGCGGGGTTGGTATGCTGTCCCCTCTTTTCTTCTATTAGTCTGACGGCTGTAGGCTGGATAGAGTGTCTGTCGCTGACCACATGACAGCACATGATTGATGGGCCGGATAGTGTTGGACGACGTGAGCACGTGGCCTATGGCTAGGAGGGGGCAGACGTCCCCCATGAGGAAGACGAATCATATATGCAGGAGTGGTCAGACGCGGAGTCGAAGATTGACGTCGAGGCCTAGTGCGTTGCCGTCTTTGTAGCAGCCGTAACATGAGCGAAGGATGGTCCAAGATGACGACAGACGTCGGTGTGTGTGACACGTTGGTAGTGGCTGATGAGATGGCCACAGTCACCCCTGCAGGTGCAGCTGCCGTGGAGGATGCAGTGCGAGCTACGGATCTCCGGCTCATGGATGCCCTGACTAGCGTCGCTTACACCATGGTGGTTCCGGCCGACGACACAGCAACAAACGTTCCAGCTGCAATTCTCATGCCCAAGAACCTACACTCTACAATGGACGTGTAGGAGGCAACCGTGGCTCGAGCAGAGGCGCACGTGCAAGATCTCATGGCCGAGGTCCGGGGGGCCAGCAACAGCTATTACACTGTGCATATTCTAGCACGACCGGCTGTCGAGGAGTACACGGAGGATGTACACACATGTTTCAAGGCAGCTGAGTGGTCTTTGCAGGATGCTCATTGGGGACGGGCAGACTCACAGCAGCAGGTGGATGATTGGTTATGCAGCAGGGGTTTTGAGGAGCCCCACGACATTGTACATGCTCTCGATGACGGCAATGATTCCGTAGAGGTTGATGCACCGACAGATGCCGACGGCTGACCAGTAGTCGATGGCCAAGTGACAGGTGTGTCAATAGCAGCCGGCGCCTAAGCAGCAGCAGCTGCTGGAGGTGCAGACGATGCAGATGCCAACGTGCTTTCCGGTGCTGACGCCTTGCTAGAAGCTAGCGGCCAGGCAAAAAATGAGTTCACAGCTGACGCACAGGATTGTCATGCGCAACAAGGCGGAAACGCTACAAGAGGCCATGGCTCGTGCTGATGCCCACATAATGGAGGTCCACCATCAGGTTTGTTCCACGACTGACAGTGTGCATGCCGTAAATGTAGCCAGCCGCCTGGTTGCCGTAGTAGAGCTCAATGAGATGTACACGTGTCTCAACGCTACGGAGTCGGGGTGGTGATGTGCAACTCAGCAGCTGGCAGGCATACAGTAGGTGATGTAGTTAGAGGAGGCCCTCAGCACTGCACTAGTCATAGCATCAGGTGACGATTGCTCTAACAACTACGACAGCGATGACGACGACAGTGTGAACAACGCCATCGAGTAAGGCTATCTGCGTGCATGTCCCACCAGCATCGTTCTCATCCTTCCTTTTGCTATGCAGGGGTATGTGGTCATTGTAGAGCTGTGCTCCCTCCTCTGTTGATATGTTGTGCTCAGCTATCAGCTTTGCTCGTGACGTCGGGCTCTTCTACACAAGGGGAGTGTTGGCATGCGGACTTTCACCTGAATGATCCCTGTGCACAGCACACAAAGACACCATTGCTCTCTGGTTGACATGGGTCGAGATGGTTAAGGTCGAGATCCGCATGCCTCGCGGGTTTTTCTGGTGTGAGAAGGATACCTAGCACCTTAAGACCACCATGTACTTGTTCTGAAAGTGTGGGTGTGCCATGCTACAAGTGTTGCATTGTCTAGCTCTACGGCCCAAGGGGAGTGTTGTGAGGGATTGCAGCCGACACCACTCCACATAGCGATTGTGACACCATGGGTCTTTCAGAGATCCCGAGACTGCTTTATCACCTATGACATTGCCAATGTGATTCACTTGTTGCGTTCCGGCATCCAGGTTTGTGGGTGTGTAGCTGCTAGATTTTTCTCGGCGGTCAAGACCCGGGAACCCGGTGACATGTTCCAGGGTCAGGAGGAGACCTGAGGTTGTGCTGGTCGAGACCTGCGCACCTGGTGGATGGTACCGGTTCGATGTGGAGAGTAAGAGCCTTGAACTAGTGTGTGCGTGTTAGGAGCTTGTGACATGTCGCGCGGCGCTTAGTTATGTACCTTGCTTGTCGGTCAAGACCAAGACACCCGGAGACGTGTTCTAGGTTCACAAGGAAACCTCCCTTGCTGGTCACAGATGTGTCCAACTGGTTGTGCTGGTCATTCTGGTTCAAAGGACGCGTCGTTCTGACGCCTCTACAGGAAGTTAAAATTGGGCGAGTGTTTTGGCCTCAACGAGGCCGTTGTGGCAGTTTGCGTAGTTTTGCGCAAGTTGTTGCTCAGCCAAACGCGCCCCTGGCTGCGCTGGCTGCGCACCAGGCCTCACATTTATTTAGGTGGCTGTGGTTCATTGTTGTAACTCTCTTTGCATGTGTTTCTTTTGGAAGCACATTGAAACTATATTTGTGTTGCATAGCCAAACCTTTGCTGTTTTGGGTCTGACCTGTGTCAAGAAGGAGAACACAACGAATGTGTTGGATTGAATGAATGAGTGAGAGATAGGACAACTTGTGGCCTAAGTAGTAAAACAGGAAGATCAAAAGCAAGTGGGGTGAGGTGAGGTGCTGTGAAGGTGAGGTGGTGGGGAGGTGAGGTGGTGAGAAGGTGAGGTGGGGTGGAGGTGAGGTGTGGAGCTGATGTGGGGAGGTCAGGTGGTGGGAAGGTAAGGTGGGGAGGTGAGGTGTTGGAAAGGTGAGGTGGGGAAGTGAGGTGGTAGGAAGGTGATGTGGTGGGAAGGTGAGGTGGTGTGAAGGTGAGGTGGTGGGGAGGTGAGGTGATAGGAAGGTGAGGTTGTCCAGATTTGGGGAATGTATTATGCAGGGTGAAGTAGCGGTGTAGCCTGTTTGGGAAGAGGGACAAGGTGGGTAAGTTCCTAGATGGGATAATGCATGGAGTAGGTTTGGGGGTAAATGGGCGGGGTAGTCCAAGAAGGGGCAAATGGTATGCTGGGTTGGGGAATAATGCTCATGGGGGGATTTGAACTTGTGAGGTGAGTCACAGGAATCAACGTGAGAAGCAAGAGTCTCAGATTTCACTGACACACCCCTTAGAATCTTGGTGCTCACGTTGACACCCCTTGAAGTTGAGGAGGGTGAAGGCCGAGGAGAGGAAGGAGGCGGTGGTGGTCTTTGTGGGAGAGGGCCTTGGTGAAGATGTCCGCCAAGTTGGCCGCGGAGGACACGTGGCGGACGTCCAGGTGACCAGCCTGCACTTGCTCGCCGATATAGAAGTACCGAAGCTTGATGTGCTTGGTACGTGCGTGGAACACCGGATCCTTGGTGAGGGCGATGGTGCTGGCATTGTCGC
>SZWC01011835.1:41096-69301 GCA_023375785.1 Penium margaritaceum
CCCCCCCCCCCCACCCCCCGTTTTCACCATACTCAAACATCGACACATGTCGCTGCTGAAGCATAAATCGGGTATGCCGTGCTCGATTGTGGTCCTCCATCGCAATCGTCAATATGGAGGGCCGCGATAGCATCGAGTGGCAAGGAACGGGGGAATTGCCGGCTGACGTCCATCGTTCGGCACTTAATCAACCGCCGCCAGCCCCCCTCGCCTCTCGACGCCCACCAGCCCACCGATCAAGGCCATCGTGATGGAACAGGCGGCTGGTGGGCTACCAGTAGGTTTGGGGGTCTGGAGGGGGAGGGAGGGGGGAGGGGGTGGGGGGGACTCTGCCGGAGATTCCGGCCGACGGTCATCAGCCGGACTCGCCGCTCGATTTCTTTGGAGTCAAAAATCCCTTTTTTTTTCTCTTACATTCTTTTCAACTTAATACCATTCTTTGAGATTCAAACCATAGAAAAACCCACCCCTCATTACACCTGGGGTTTCAGGATTTGTTTTGCGCGGGCACCTGAAGGGCCCCGCGGTAGCGGTGTTACGTACCAGACGTACACGAGTTCCTAATATTTTCGAATGGGCATTTCTGTTTTTATACAAACAGCCCATCCCATTGTGAGACCGTGATATTCACTCTGACAGTCGATAGAAAACCGGCCAACTGCCCTCATCCCCCGTGAATCTTCTCGAACCTCCTGACAACTTTGACCACTCTTGCAAATCTACGACAGAATTATCGCGACCCTTTCGTTGACTTCTTGACTCACCAAGACAAGTCTGGATTTGTAAAGATGCATTTTGCATCTTCACCATCGATTCTCAAAGACTCCTGACTTCTCGGCGGACCTTCAAAAATCCGACCACTCACGACATGACTCTGCACTCTTCGCTCGACAATCAACCCAACAACCCCGACGATGCCTCATTCGTAACTCAACACTTATATATATATATATATATATATGTGTGTATATATGTATATATACACATATACATATATATATATACATATATATATATATGTTTGATCATTTCGACATTTGTCATCAAAGTACACTTACCGCTACTGATGAATTGCTCAAGTGTTCCAAATTATAAAACGTGTTTTGCCTTGCAGCTTCTACTTGTTTGCCATCTATGATCCGTTTGGCATAACGCGTGGTATCAGAGCGTAGCGGTGCTGGAGAGGCATCTGACTACTTTATCCATCCGAAGGATTACCTCGTATAAGCCATCTCGCATTTCAAGACTTTGCAAACTTTGCAACTACCATGTGAGGCAAGTAAGCACAATCAACGACCAGCATCGGGTCTTTGGCGACGACTTTGGCGACGGAGGAGCGCAACGTGCCGATGCACGTCAACCCTGAAGCAACAGCAAATGCTGGAATGGCAGGCT
Organism: Penium margaritaceum; assembly: GCA_023375785.1. Classification (NCBI taxonomy): domain Eukaryota; kingdom Viridiplantae; phylum Streptophyta; class Zygnematophyceae; order Desmidiales; family Peniaceae; genus Penium; species Penium margaritaceum. Next base: position 42,492 of record SZWC01011835.1, read on the forward strand.
ATGCAGCAGCTGGAGCAACCACAATGGCTTTGATGACCAATTTGGTTGCGGACCCAACTACGATAAACCAGCCGTCCATGCCGACAGCCTCGACGATGATAGTAGTGACAACAGGTGGCACTGGATGACAGGCATGGATCAGCGAGGAAGTGGCAAACCGGATCTCCGTGCTCGAGGGGGTTAGCAGCCATCTGCTCCAACAACTCAATGTCGCGATGGAGGCTCTTCGCAACATAAGTGCAAAAGAAGTGGTGCTCGTCGAGAGAAATTCCCAACTCTCAAGAGAACCCAAAATTTCATCCGGCTCCACCAGGACCATTCCATCCTACAAACTCAAAGGGACCGGCATGTTGGATGTGGTTGAGGAGTTTGGAGGTGTGCTTCATCACCGCTAGGGTCAACGATGATCAGAAGAAAAATGACCTCGCGACCGTGCTTTTGCGTGGCACGGTGCTGAGTTGGTGGTCTGATCTGAAGACCATCCAGCGGCAGCAAGATATCGACGGGGCATCATCAACGGCTAACGTTGCTCGTCTCATATCGCCAACCGCAAGCATTCTACCCTTGGAGTAGATCAACCCACAGTGGCAAGATGCGCTCATGCCACCAACCAACTGGAACAAATTCTCGCATGTGATGCTCGCATGTTTTGGACAACTGATGAAAAGTCCAACGCACAGTACAAACTCCAACGTCTTTTTCACCAGTCCAGCATGGCAGAGTATAAACGGCGCTTCCGCGAGATCATCACTGGAGCAGAAATCGCCCCCCACAAGCTCTTTTTTCACTACAACAACAGCCTCATGTGAGATATCCAGTGAGCAATTGTTATTTTCAGCATCCAGAACGACTTGTCGTGGATGATTGCAGCAGTAGAAACGATCAACAGCGCGGACTACAATGCTGGAATCCAGGAATCCTATGGCTTGCGTCCTCCCAACCACAGTTATCGTGGAAACAGAATAAGCCACTCGGCGTACTCCTCGACACCGATGGAAGTGGAAACCGTCGACGAGAGAGAAGCGCCCACCTGCTATTATTCTGTCACTTTTGATGGTTCTCGGTATGTAGTGTAGCTACACGATATGTTTAGAAAGAGCCGTGCTGTTCCCTCGGCGATTACGGTGGTCGTCGTCAGAAGGAAGTGGGACATTGTCTAAAACCCGTCAACGACCACGAGGATTGCCTCATATCCCTTGGGTGTGACCGGTAATCATGTGACAAAGTCCATGGAGATGTCAGCCCACGGTTCCTTTGGAATGGGGAGTGGTTGCAGAAGTCCAGGTGGCCGCGTGCGGTGGGTTTTCTGTCGCTGAGATGTGTCGTACGAATTGCAGAAGTTGGCCTCGTCGGATTGCATCTTGTCTCAGCAGTAGTTTTTTGCCTTCTTCAAGGTCTTGTCCTCTCCAAAGTGTCCACCTAGAACTGTGATGTACTCTTCGAGCAGCATGCGGTGAATTTTGTCGTTTGGGGGAACGACCACCTGGCGCGTGAAGCGTCATTGCCAGTAGGGTACGTCGTACCAGAATTTCGCCTTGTCGTATGTGCTGGACATTGCCTTGTGTGAAGAGTCACACAAGATATGGGTCTCGCTGTAGCTGTAGCGTTGCCATGTCAGCCATTAAATCTGGTCGGCGGCTGAATGCGTCTGCCGGACTGATTTTGCCTGGCCGATACTTGATGTCGTAGGTGAACCCGGATTCAAGGAACTCCATTTATTGCATTTGACCTTGACTGAGATTCGGTTGCATTTTCAGATATTTCAGCTCATGGTGGCCGATGCGCACGATGCATCGGCGGCACTCCGGGTATCACCACCATGTCTTGAATGCATGTACGACCGCCGGTATTTCTTTCTCATGTACGTTGTAGTTGAGTTCCGGTTCACCAGCCGTTTTTGGTACAAATTGATGACTCGCTGCGGAAGCATAATTCAACTTTTGATGAAATTTCATCCTCAAACCGACAGACAAACCGAGAGGACTAGTCAAACGCTCAAAAAAGTTATCCGAACACTATACAAACCTCATGGGAAGGATTGGGCACAAAACCTTACAACGGCCAAAATCACATATAATTTGGACGTTTCTACAGCACCGCGTAAAACTCAGTGTGAAGTGGTGTATGGCAAACTTTCCGCCACACCAGCCGGACTACAAATTTGCGACAACATTCCCGTGGTCAACGTTCAACGCCGAGACTTCAGCACCATCTAGGAGGAACCACGAAAAATCATTGTGAAGGCACCAGCAGCAATGAAACGAGTTGTTGATGGACATCGGAGCGACGACGTTTTTGCTGCTAGAGACAATGTCTTCCTCAGCTCAGCAAACATGAAACTCCGCAGAGCCGACTGTTTGAAACTCAAACCACGATGGTTGGGACCTTTTGAGATCGAGAGCATGCAAACCGCTTGTGGTTTCATGACTCAAACTCTCAGAAACTATGCATATACATTCGGTGTTCCAAGCCAACACACCCAAGCACTACTGAGACCTCAGAGAGAACTTCCCGGGCAGGGATGTCCCTCTCCCTCCTCAAGTTCAAGTGGACGAAGAGACCAAGTACGTCATCAAGGACATCCCCGGCCATCGACGACGAGGCAAGATCACAGAATATCTCGTCAATTGGCACGGCTACGACGCCGCGCACAACAGCTAGGAACCCTACAACAACCTCCGAGATGTCAATCACCTAATTGACCATTGTTACCGCCATCACTGGGCCATCTCTATGTGCCCGGTAGGACGTCGCAGCTAAAAGGGGGAGAGAAGTGTTACCTACCAGATGTGCAAGAGTTCCTAATGATATTTCCGAATGGGCATTTCTGTTCTTACACAAATAGTCCATCGGATACTGATATTGCTATATTAATAACATAATAATGTTATTCATATAAGAACATTTTTATACTCATAATATTCGTACAATAATGTTTCTATATTCATAACAACATTGAGATAACAATGGCAACATAATGTTATTTGACCACTCTCGCAAATCTACGAAAGAAGCATCGCGACCTTTCGGTCGACTTCTCGATGCACTGAGAAGAAACTGGATTTATAAAGATGCATCTTGCATCTTCAACATTGATTCTCGAAGACCCCCGATTTCTCGGCAGGCCCTCTTGAATCCAACCACTCACAACATGACTCCGCATGCGTCGCTTGACAATCGACCCAACAACCCCAACTATGTCTCACTCAGAACTTGAAATTTTGATATATACATTCGATCATTTTGACACTTGTCATCGAAGTACACTTATCGCTAAACAGTGAAATGCCAAAGTGTCCCAAATTTTAGATCGTGTTCCCTGCTGCAAATTCTAATTGTTCACCATATATGCTCCGTTCGGAATACCATATTACCGCAATTATTTGGTAGGAAACCTTGTTTTGATAAACTCCAAAGACGGTCATTCCAAAGACGGTCATTTACTCCTCCTGGGTGCTTTTGTAACGGTTGTAAACTAATCCTTCACGGGCTTTGAATTAAGACGAGAGAAAACACTTTCGAGGGTCAGTTTCAATTGTGCCGGCGGCGAAGACAGCGAAGGTCATTGACCACTCTTTAGGCCTCTCTCCGCAGAGGTGGTGGCCTCGAGTTCACAGAGGTGCCGCACTTCTGGAGGGCGTTGCCCTTCGTGCGTCAAGGCAATGACCCCACAAAGCGCAGACGTCGCGTGGACGTAGATTAAAGTCCACGCGAGGTCAGCCGTTGATTCGCTTGCTCGAGTTCAAGCAAGAAGATTCGGACGACCGGACGCATTTGTGATTTTGACATACGAGAACATGACATTGCACGGTCACTTCGAATTTCAGTTACCCTAAACTGTATGAGGGCACTGATGTAACCGTACAAAACTCGGTCCCTGTGAGTCAAATTTTTTAAACTAAACACCTTTGAAAAAATACTTCTGAAAAATTGTTGTGATACAGTAACAAGCAAGGCCCAGCAGGTTCCCTTAAAACGCATGGGAAGCCTCAAATCCCCCATGCAAACTCCTTGCAAACAGCTTATGAAACATCACAAACCCTTCTAATAAGGATTTTGTGATAATTGGGTACAAAAATGTGTTATTGGAATGTCGACGCGGCATCCATGCAACGCTGACATTCTTTCTTTTGACAAACAAGAGGTGTTACGTACCAAACGTACACGAGTCCCTAATCTTCTAGAGTAGTCATTTCTGTTATTACACAAACCATCCATCGCGTCGCAAAGACCTTGATATTTACTCCGACGGCTGAGGGCAAACTGGCCAACTGTCATGCCCGTGGTGAATATTCGAGAACCTTGTGATAGCAACGACCATTCTCGCGAACCTACGAACAGAAGTGTCACGACATTTCGGTCGACTTCTCGAAGACTCTCGACAAATCTGGATTAATAACGATGCATCGCGCATCTTCACCGTTGATTCTCAAAGACCCCTGAATTTTCGACGGACCTTCTCGAATCCAACCACTTATGACGCGACTCTGCACGCGTCGCTTGGCAGTCGAACCAGCAACCCCGAATATGCGTCATTCGTAACTCGTCACTTGTATATATATGTTTGATCGTTTCGATACTTGTCATCAAAGTACACTTTGTTGGTTTTTGTCTCACATCTCTCACTTGTACTCTGTTGTGTCCTCCCGGCTTGTGTACATCGGCGTGCAGATGACTGACGGCAAAACACGACACAGATGGAGTGTCGCCCGGTGGAGCCGATGCACGCTGAGGCCTAAACCCTGTTTGCTGGAGCCTCCCCCCTCCTTCGTGCTCAGCTCCATCGGCAGACCTCCTCGGTAATCATGCAAACGACAGGTATTGTCACTGCATTTGCTGTCTGCGCATGTCCAGCACAGTGTTTGACTGTGTTGCTGTGTTCAATGTGCTATGTCATGCCTAGGGTCCAAGTTTCATGATTTTCTAACATGGTTGGTAGCAGGGGTTAGCGTAGACGCTGCCTGGGTTTAGGCAGTCATAACTCCTCACTGCTATTTTTCTAGCTGATTCTGACCGCACGACTGTGTTTGCAGCATGTGTATTATGGTATGTTCCAGTTTTCAGGCAAAACAGTCGACGCCCTGGTTTTGGGCTGTCGGCTGTTTGGCAGGGCTCACCGAGAAAACCCTGCCTGTCCGAAAATAGGTCTATTTTCTGATTGTCTGGTTGGCTGAGTAACAAGCTCTACAGAACTGGGGGGAGCTAGAACTTGGGAGGGTCTCCCATGGTTGCTCATTCTTCATTCCTAATGAGTCACTTCCAATTTTCAGCTGCTTTCTGGCACTAACACTGGCACGCGCGTTTCGGAGTAACAAATCCAGAGCAGTCGTACTTAGACTCTAGAGCGGCAGACTGAGGGGGCAGCAGACTAAGCAACAAGCATGGAAGCCCGCACACTGCATCAAAAACGCCACTGCCCCAACCTGCACTCTAGCATTGTTTCCAGCTTGGCATCAGATCCACAGCGTATCAGTAGCAACAGACAACTAGTGTATAGGTGCCTGACTACGCCGGCGGACCCCCATACGCGCCAGTGCAGGGGAAATACTGCCGGATTTTTTACGGCAGCATTGACCGCCTGGTGGCGACATCAGATTTTTTCCCACCGCCACTGGGCCAGGGGAAATGCTGCCAAATGTTTTGGGCACCACTGACCCCCACGCGTGACGCGGGGAGGTGAACGGTAGGATGCGTCAGATACCTGTTGGCGACAAAGCACGTGGCAACGTCATCCAGGTGTGACTGGCAATACAAGCAAGCAGCAGTAGCAGCCTGCAGTAGCAGCAGTAGCACCTTGCAGCAGCGGCAAGGAGTGGCAGCAGCAGCTAGTAGTAGTTGTGTGCAACAGCAGCAGCCAATAACAGTAGCAGCTCACAGCAGCGGAAGCCAGTAGCCACAAGTAGCAGCAGCTGGCAATAGCAGCAGCGGCAGCCCGCATCTCCAGTAGCAGCAATAGCAGCGAGCAGCAACACAACCGGCTGCAGTAGCAGCAGGTGCAAGAAGCAAGCAACAGCAGCCGACAGCAGGCAGTAGCAGTAGCTGCAGTAGCTGCAACAGCCACCAGAAGCAACAGCGGTTGCAGCTGCTCGCAGCTTGCTACTCGCAACGAGCAGCGAGATGCAAGCAGAAAACTTGCTGTTCGTAGCGAGGTGTGAGCTGCAAGAAGCGAGCATCAAGCTCGCTGCTCACAACGAGCAACGACCTCATTGTGATGAGCAAAGGAAGAGAAGAAAAGGGAAAACTTAAACAAATTCCCCCACCCCATAGCACGCAGCAATAGCGACTGCTGCTGCAATGATAGCAGCAAAAGCAGCAGTAGCAGCAGTAGCAGCTACAGGAGCAACAGCAGTAGTAGCAACAACTGCAGCAGTAGCAGCAGCTGCTACCACAACAACCGTAGTAGCAGCAATACCAGCAATTATTGCTGCAACAGTTCCCGAAGCAACAGCAACTACAGCAGCAGCCGCATCCACTACTACCAAAAGAGCAGCAGCAGCAGCAGCAATAGTAGAAGTAGCAATAGCAACAGTTGCAACAGCAGACCATAAGCAGCAGCAGCAGCCATTGCTGACATCAGCCTTCCTCAGTTGATGTCACTACTGATGTCATCAACAAAAAACCAAAAAAAACCTTGTCTACAACAGCAACCCTATAGATAACGCAGTAGTAGCTGCTAACGTCAGCCATCCTAAGGAAAACGTCACTATTGATGTCACTACTAACATCACCAACACATAAAAAAAGGGGGTAAAGGGAGACATGGCAGAGAACGAAGAGGGGTCCTCCTCTATTGGAGGAACCCCCTTCCTGCAACAGCTACAGTAATTGCAGTAGTAGCAGCAGCAGCTGTCGCCAGTGCAACAGCAACAAGAACGGCAACAACAGCCATAGTAACAGCAGCATTAGCAATAGCAACAGTAGAAGTAGCACCAGCAGCAGCCGCCATGACAACAACAGCAACAGAAACCGCAGCATTCATAGTAGTAGCAGTAGTAGCCACAGCAATAGCAGTAGCAATAGTAGTAGCATTAGTAGCAGCAATAGCAACACCAACAACATCATGTAGGCTCTGTAGTTGATCATGCTGGCTTGACAGATCCACTCGCCGCCTTGCGCCAACACCTCACAATGCTGACACAGTGGCTAGCGGCACTACAGCTGCCAACACCGGTGCCGCAACAGCAATTGCAGCAGCAGCATCAGCAGCCGCTATTGTAGTAGCAGCAGTAGCCGTCGCAACACCTGTAGTAACGTCAGCAAATACCATTTTTTCTACTCAGGTACTCGAGCCCTACAGTCTCCTATGCCACGCAGTACCTGGCGCAGCAACACACCCAACGCCAACAACAGACAGTGACGTCAGTCATAGGCCCCACTCTAGGTGCCGGTCACATGCGAAAATACTTCAAAACCCCATCGTCGCCGCTTCGGGCTGGCAAACGGTTCCAGCGCTGCGATCTCAGCTTCTGGATCTGGGCACAGGGCGAGGGCTTGTGGCCCTACTATGTCCTACCCTTTGACTCCACCCAGGCCGACCAGGTCTATGACGCCAGTTGCACTGTGTGTGCCCTCGTCCCTGTGGCCCCGTCAGCCGCACGCCTCGCCCTTGAGCCCTTCCTTGGCAACCTCAGCATTGGCGCACTCCCTGACTCAGCAGCAGCCTGGCACGCACGCACGTGCCCTCATCGCCTTTCCAGTGACGCTGAAACCAGCATCCTGCTCCGGAACTTCAGCTCCCTCTGCATGGGGGAGACCACGACCGTCACCTCCTACTGGTAGCGCGCAGAGGACCCCTTGCACTGCCTTGGAGACGTAATGCCACCCCCTCTCTCCGCGCTCCTGACCATCAAGTGCGCCGCCACCGACCCCTTCTCCAATGTCTTTGTCCACTACTCCCAGGACGTCATCGCCGCGATGGCTGCCCAGGGCACCCTCATGCCCTGGTCATATGAGCTCTTCCTCCGCACCGAGGAAGCTCGTCAGGAGTCACACATCCATCGCACAGAGTCCCTCGCCTCTCCAGCCGTTGACTCAATGGCTGTTGCCGTCCCAGCAGCAACACCGTCTTCCAGCGTCTCCTTGGCTGGCAAGAAGAAGAAGCGGGGCAAGAAGAGCAAGGGTCCTCAGTAGCAAACTAGTGGATCCGGCAACGCTTGCCTTGTCTGCCACAACTGTGGCCAGTCATGACACGGATGGTACACGTGTCCGCTCCCGACCGATGAGGCTCGCGTCATCGCCATCATGCGTCGCCAGCGCAAGCGCCGCCTTGCCACCGCTGCCGTAACCGTCGCTACTCCTGTCGTATCTGCGCCGCTCACAACGGCCCCACCGTAGCCTCCTGTGCAATCGTTCGTGTCCGCTCCTTTGTCCCCGGTGACTTCCTTCCCCCTCTTGGACTCCGGTGCCGTCACACTGCAATCGGTCTACTCCGTCAGACCCTCCACCCGCGAGCGCCAACTAGAGCAATTCATCGCACTTCAACTCGGCCTTCCTCTCCATCTTCCCCAGGGAAGTACGAGTTTCATTGTCGCTAGTTCCTCCTCACCTTGCTTGACAGAGTCGGTGCTATGATCATTTCTTCTATCTCCATCTGTCCCGTCCTCTGCCATACCTTGCCCTCCTGCTCCTCTTTATGACGGTGTCGCCAGGCTAGATGAATGGTACTCCCGGTTTGTACCTCCGTCCACTTCGTCAGTGTCGCTCACCCATTGCTAAGTGAATGTCAGCAACTTGGCCACACCGGTCCAAGGTCTGTCAGAGACCTGGATCATAGACTCCGGACCACGCATCACTAGACGGCCTTGTGCAAGGCTTTCTGTGTTCTAGGTCCCGTCACAGATGTCACCGGGGCTCGGACGGGTCCTAGTCAGGTGTTACCCATTCATGGTTTCGGCGTTGTTCGTTTCCGTGGTCCAGCTGGTGATGTCTTCTTGACTAATTTTCTCTTCGTCCTTGGCCTTGAGCTCAGCCTCCTATCTATCACCGCCCTTGATTGCATGAGCATGGATGTTCTTCATTCGCGTGGTGTGGGCACTGTTTCGTTGCGTCCTTCTGGTCGTGCCGTTTTGCATGCCACCGTGCATGGCAACTTGTGGCACGTATTGCGCCTGTCCGCCTCTACCTCTGACCCCTCCTTGTCGGGCAATACTGGCCATGTGTTTTTTACCATCACTCTTTCTTCGCAGCACACGTGTCCCCTCCATCATCGCCTCTGGCAAGATGCACCGTTCCGCCTACCCCCTCTCCGCCTCTCGAGCATCCGCCCCGCTCGACCTGGTTCACTTTGATGGCATGGGTTCCCTCCCAAAAACGTCAGTTAGTGAGCACGGTCGTTACGTATTGACACGTAGCTATTGACACGGACGATTATTCTTGCTATAGCTAGGTCTTCTGCCTTCAGTAGAAGAGCGATGTCGCTCCCACCATTCAGGAATGGCTTGTCCGTGCTGAACGCAAGTTTGGTCGCCCACTATGCTGCTTCCAGTCTGATTGCGGTGGTGAGTTTCTTGGGGAGACCACACTCTTCCTCGCCTCCCGTGGTATCCATCATGAGATATCGGCACCATACACGCTAGCCCAGAACAGCGTCTCTGAGCGATGGAACCGCACCATGGCCGAAGCCGTCCGCACTATGCAGGTAGAATCCGGCATCTCTGCCGGCTTCTACTTGGAGGTCATGACCTACATGACGTGGGTCTGGAACCGGATTCCCCACGGGCCCATTCCTTGTCAGTCCACCCCATACTTGCACTAGTGTGGAGAACACGCCAACCTGCATCCGGTGCAGGTCTGGGATTGCGTCGCCATCGTGTGGCTGCCTGTCCCATACCAAGGTGGCAAGCTCGAGCCTCGCGGTTGTCCATGCACCTTCCTTGGCGTCTCGCGTCAGTCGAAGGCATGGTGCTTCTGGGGTTCCACCCGACACTGCATTGTCAAGTCTCACGATGCCCTCTTCTTTGAGGACCTATTTTCCTGCGACCTCATTTGCTCCGGCACGTCGATGTTCCTTCTGTCGCGTTGAGGAGTGGTGGGTCCGTCCTCCGTCCAGCTGCATCCAGGCGTTCCATCGTCTGTGCCCATGAGTTTTTCTTTGCCAGTTGGCCCATCTATGTGCGATAGACCCTCAAAGTCGGATGCCCCATCCATGTCCGCCGGCCCCTCAGGGTCGGCTGCCCCATCTGTCCCCGACAGCCCCATAGGGTCGGCTGTCCCATCTACGTCTGACAGCCCCTTAGGGCTGGCCGCCTTGTTTGTGTCCGACAGCCCCTCGGGGCCTGTTGCCCCATCTGTGTCCGACAACCCCTCAGGGCCGGCTGCCCCATCCGTGTCCGCCAGCCCCTCAAGGCTGGCTGCCTCCTCCACGCCCAACAGCCCCTTAGGGCCAATTGCCATGTCCGTGTCTGCCAGCCCCTCAGGGTCGGGTGCCTCGTCCGTGCCCGACAGCCCCTCAGGGCCGACTGCCCCGTCCGTGTCTGCCAACCCTTCAGGGCCGGCTTCCTCATTCGTGTCCGCCAGCCCCTCAGGGGCGGCGGCCACGTCCGTGCCTGCCAACCCCTCACGGCCGGCCGCCTCGTCTGTGTTTGCTAGCCCCTCACGGCTGGCTGCCCCGTCCGTAACAACGCGCTACACACGTGGTCCAGGCAAGAGCCTCACATCCAGGCCAACAATGAGCACTCAGGCCGCCTCCTCACGTCCTCTCACTCCACGACCCCCTGTCATCCCACCAGGTTCCTCACCTCATGACAGATCCACTCCCACGGTCGTAAGTGTGGACCGCGGCACCAAGGCACTTGGTTTGGCTACACTGTCTGTCATCGCTGATCTACATCCAGGGTCAGCTCTTGGCTATGGATTGCTCCATCAGGAGCACTGGTACGCCATTGCGGCCACACTCACGCAGATGCTACCAGGGTCAAGTGACGCACACGCCCTGACTGTCCAGCCCACAGAGTGGCCAGAGGATCCAGCCACCCTCCATAAGGTTTGGGCGTCTCCCGAGGCCGCTCACTTGGAGGTTGCATGCACCGACGAGGTTGCAGCCATTCGGCAACATCATGTCTATGAGCTCATGGACTTCCCTCCGGGCTGTAAGGCCATTGGCACCAAGTGGGTTCTCCGGCGAACATGGAAGCTAGACAGGTCCCTGGACAAGAACAAGGCCTGTCTCACAGCCAAGGGGATTGCTGAGGTCCCTGGGATCGACTATGACCAAATCTTTCCCCCGGTCGGTTAGTTCTCCATGAGCCGGGCGTTGTTTAGCCTGGTTTCCCAGCACGAGTGGGAACTGCATCAGATGGATGTGGGCAACACCCTCCTCCATGGCTCATGGGAGGGCAAGGAGCTCTACATGGTACAGCCTCCAGGCTTCGACAACGGTTTCGGCAAGGTTTGGAAGCTGCGAAAGGCCCTCTATAGCTTGAAGCAGTCACCACACTACTGGAACCAGGAGACCAACCGTATGCTTCTTAGCGGTGCCCTCCTTCGCAGCTCTGCCAACCTCGCACTATTCATCAGTCCGCGAGGGCAGAATCTCGTTGCTGTCCTGGTCTATGTCGACGACCTGCTCATTGCATCACCGGATGCAGCCACCATCCAGCGGATCAAGGACCTGCTGCATGCTGCCTACGAGATGAAGGATCTCGGGCAAGCACGAGTATTTTAAGGCATGGAGCTTGAGCATTATCGCTATGCGAGCATCCTGCATGTCCAGGCGCTTCTCTGAGGATGTACCCCCCGTGCCAAGAGAATCCTCACCCATGTCGCCCAATGGTCAGGCGATGCTCAAGAGTTCTGATCCAACCAACGTGGGGGAACCAGTAGATGTGACCACATATTTGCACGTCATCGGGTCACTGATGTTCCTAACGATGATGACGCGTCCAGACATTGCGTTCAATGTCAACTTCCTCGCACATCTTTCTCTCAGGAGTCATGTCACCTCCACTTTAAGGCGGCGATGCGAGTGCTGCGGTACATCGTTTCTACCCCACAGCAAGGCCTCATGTTCCGACAACAACTGTCTGTTGAGGCGACTAAATACACCGACAGTGACTGGGCCGGCAGACCGGACAGAAAGAGTCGTACTGGCTGAATCTTCCTTGGTGGCAGAACAGCTGTATCCTGGCGCAGCGGCAAGCAAGGCTGCATTGTGCGCAACACTGCTGAGGCTGAGTATGAGGTCCTTGGTTCTGGTCCATGTGAGAGTATGTGGATGCGCCGCTTGTTGTCCGAGTCGCGTCAGTCAATCCTGTCCATCATGTTGCACTCTGAAATGAGAGTGTTATGGCCATTGCTGACAATGAAGGCATGCACCACACTCGCACAAAGCACATCAATGTTGATTATCACTATGTCCGTTTGTTGTGGGTTGAGACAACACGGCAGTTGACTGATTTCTTGACCAAGGCACTGAGGCGTGCCTCGTTCTAGAAGGCGGTGAGTGCAGTTAGTGTGCGTCTGTGAGGTTCTCTCTCTCTCCCTCTCCTCTTGGTCTCTCTGCTCTCTGCCCGTCCATGTGCACTACGCCTGTGAGTCAAGGGGGAGTGTTGGTTTTTGTCTCACATCTCTCACGTGTACTTTGTTGTGTCCTCCCGGCTTGTGTACATCGGCGTGCACATGACTGAAGGCGAGACGCGACGCTGATGGAGTGTCGTCCGGTGGAGCCGACGCACGCTGAGGCCTACACGCAGTTTGCTGCAACCTCCTCCCTCCTTCGTGCTCCGCTCCATGATCAGACCTCCACGGTAGTCCTGCCGCTGACAGGCACTGTCATTGCATTTGCTGTCTGTGCATGTCTAGCAAAGCATTTGACTGCGACGTTGTGTTCACTGTGCTATGTCATGCCTAAGGTCTAAATTTCATGATTTCCAGACACTGTTGATACCGGGGGTTATCGTAGACACTGCCTGGGTTTAGACAGCCAAAACTCCTCACTGCTATTTTTCTAGCTGATTCTGACTGCACGACTGTGTCTAGAGCATACGTACTATGGTATGGTCCAGTTTTCAAGCAAAACCGACAACACCCGGGTTTTGGGCTGTCGACCATCTGGCAGGGCTCACCGAGAAAACCCTGCCTGCCAGAAAATAGGTATATTTTCTGATTGGCTGGTTAGCTGAGTAACAAGCACTACAGAGCTGGGGGGAGCTAGAACTGGGAGGCGTCTCCCATTGTTGCTCATTCTTCATTACTAATCAGTCACTTCCAGTTTTCAGCTGCTTTCTGGCGCTAACACTGGCGCGCTCGTTTCTGAGTAACAAATCCAGAGCACTCAAACTAAGACTCTAGAGTGCCAGATTGAGGGGGCAGCAAACTAAGCAACGAGTGTGGAATCCCGCACGCTGCATCAACAATGCCACTGCCCCAACCTGCGCTGTAGCATAGTGTTGAGCTTGGTATCAGAGCCAGAGTATAGCAGAAGCAGCAGACAACTGGCGTACAGGTGCCTTACTAAGTCGGCGGACCCCATACGCGCCAGTGCAGGGGAAATGCTGCACGCGAACCCCAAAGCGACAACAAGCGCTGGTGTGGCAGGCTTTGTGGAATCTAGAACTACCCCCACGACTGTGGCGACCAATCCTTTCAAGGATCCGACCGCGATGAACCAGCCGTCCCTACAAGCTGCCTCGATGATGACAACAAGGACATCAGGTGGCAATGGACGACATGCGCCAATCAATGAGGAACTGGCAAACAATACTTCCGCCCTCAAAGGAATCAACAACCACCTGCTCTAACGACTCAATGTCACGATGGAGGCTCTTTGCAATGCAAGCGCGTGTGAAGAGGTGCTCCTCAAGAGAAATTCCCAACTCTCGAGCAAGCCCAGAATTCGTCCTCCTTCACCAGAACCGTTTGATCATGCAAACTAAAAAAGACCAATGGTTTGGATGTGCCTGATGAGCTTGGAGGTGTACTTCACTGCTGTTGGGGTCAATGACGATCAAAACAAAATTGATCTCACGGCCACGCTTTTGCGTGGCACGGCGTTAAGTTGGTGGTCAGACCTAAAAACCATCCAACGGCAGGAGGAGACCGGTGGAGCATCATCAATGACTCACGACGCCCGTCTCACACCACCGACCGTAGGCGTTCTACCCTTGGAGCAGATCAACCCACAATGGCAAGACGCGCTGACGCCACCAACCGGCTGGAACAAATTATCGCGCGCAATGCTTGCACGCTTTGGACGACTAAATGAAAAATCTGACGCAAGGTACAAAATCCAACGTAAACGTCGGCAGTCCAGCATGTCGGAGTATACACGGAGATTTTGTGAGATCATCACTGGAGCAGACATCGCTCTCAACGAACTCTGTTTTCACTACAACAACGGCCTCAAGCGAGATATCCGGTAATCGATTGGCATCCTAAGTGACTTGTCGTGGATGATCGCAACAGCAGAGAGGATCAACAGTGCTGGCTACAACGCTCGGATCCAAGAATGCAACGGCTGGCGACCTCCTAACCACAATTAGCGTGGATATGGAAAAAACCAGTTGACGGACTCATCAACTCTGATGGAAGTAGATGTTGTCGACCAGAGAGATACGTGAACCTGCTACAACTGTGGAAAAGTGGGGCACATCGCTCAAAATTGTCAAAGCAAGTAACAGGCCAAAAAGGGGAGGAAGTCGCAAAACAAATGAGTAAGGAAATGGCAAGGGGTAGGAAAAAAAGGCACAACTCCTGCCCAGAAGGAGCAGTATTTGCCAAACGATCACCCATCTGAACAGCCCACATCACCGCAGAGGGTTTGTGAGATCACAAAGTTCAACGAAGGGTATGAGGGAGACCAACCGGCGATATTGCTAAAAGTTCAACCTCGACCATTCTGAAGTTGCACAATGGTACCGACACTTTTGGATGGAGGAGCTTCACATAGCTTCGCAAGCAACAACACGGTTTGCAAGCTGGGTTTGCAGACCAAATCCGCAGTGTTTGAAGAAAAAACCGTCGACGGGAGACTATAGATACGGAGACTCCGGGGACCACTACGACTACAAGTGGGAGATCTCCAGGATGTAACGGTCTAGAGGTCTTCTCCAATGAGTGATCATAAAATCATCCTCGGACAAGATTTTTTGTATCAGCACAATCCGCAGGTCGCTTGGAACAGCTATGACGTCTACGTAGAGATCAACGGCTCCAAACGAAAAATTCCGCGTGCGAGACGGAAGCCGACAGCAGAAGCAACAGAGGTGGAAGCGACAGAGGAAGCCACAAAAGCCGAAAAGGAACAACTGGTGCAACCAATACCGCTCAACGTGGTCAAGCATTGTGTACGATGAGGAGCTCGTGCATGGCTCATGCATTTCAAGCCAATCAGAGAAGCAGAAATGGCATCATCTCACTCATCTTTGGCCTCATCAGCTTCATCGGCCTCGACAAAGTTTGCGATGATACCTGAAGAGTTCGCACCACTCATCGAGGAATTTGCAAACGTCTTCCCTGAAGAACTCCCAAAAACTTTGCCTCCTCAGCAAGACATTGACCATCGCATCAAATTGGATCCAGGCGCACACCCACTGTCCAAGGGGCCTATCAGATGAGCGATTACAAGCTGACCGAGCTGAAAAAGCAGCTCAATGAGATGCTCAGTCAGGGGTTCATCCGTCCTTCCACGTCACCATACGTCGCACCAGTAGTGAGAAATAAAACTGGTAAAATGCGGATGTGCGTGGATTATCGGGCGTTGAACGATGCTACCATCAAGAACTGCTACCCTCTACTTCAAGCCGACGAACTTTTCAGCCAACTTCGAGGGGTCCAAATTTTCAGCAAAATCGACTTACGCAGCGGATATCACCAGATACACGTGGCAGCCACCGACATCGAGAAGACCGCATTCTGAACTTGCAACGGGCACTTTGAGTTCACGGTTATGCTGTTTGGACTCACAAATTCCCTGGTGATGTTCATGGCGGCAATGAACAATTTTTTTACCGTACCTCGACAATTTTCTCCTGGTGTACCTCGGCGACATTCTAGTGACAGCCACACCCCGAAGAAGCACAATGTACATTTCTGAAAAGTCACCAGAGAAGTTTTTTGGAAAACTTTCAAAATGTGATTTCACTCGTCGTTCGACCGAGTTTTTAGGACACATCATCAACGGTGGTGGACGGATCACCATGAATCCAAAAAAAGTGGCAACTGTCGCTAATTGGCCGACTTCGACCAACGTTCAAGAAATCGTAGTTTCCTCGGATTCTGCAATTCCTACCTGCAATTTGTGCACGACTACGCGCGAAGTCAGTGCCTCTTTCCCACCTCACTCAAAAAGAAAGAGAGTGGCGCGGAGACAAAAAACAAGAAGCGTTCACTGCTTTGCAAAACGCTCTCACCTCGGCGCCAGCCCTACGGTTAGCCAATCCAACGATCGACTATGTCATGGCTACAGATGCATCAGACCAAGCCATTGGCGCAATCTGCTGCAAGATCATGGCAACGGCAAACAATTGGTTGCCTACATGTCTTGAAAACTACAAGGACCGGAACTCAGCTCCGAGGTCCATGAAAAGGAGATGCTGGCAGTCGTACACGCATTCAAGACGCGGCGATACTACCATGAGTGTCGCTGATGCGTCGTGCGCACCGACCACCACGAGTTGAAATATTTGAAGACGCAGCTGAGTCTCAGCCGACGTCAAACCGGATGGATGGAGTTCCTTGAGTCTGGGTTCTGCTAAGAAATCGAGTACCAACCATGAAAAACCAATCCGGCGGACGCACTCAGCTGCCGACCAGATTTAACGACCAACGTGGCAACCCTACAACTACAGTGAGACCCCTACCTCAAGCGATTATTCGCAAGAAGCTACGACCTACACAGTGGATATGATAAAACCAAATTTTGGTTTGACGCACCCTACTGGCGACGTTGTTTCACTCGCCAAGTAGTCGTTCCCCCGAACGACGAGCTTCGCCGCATCCTACTTGAGGAATGCCAGGAAACCGGTCCAAGTGGACACTTCGGAAAGGACAAGACGCTGAAGAAGCTGGCAAAAAACTATTGGTGGGACAAGATGCCATTCGACATGGCCAACTTGTGCAAAATCTTTGACACATGTCAGCCACAAGAATCTCGTCGCACGAAGCCACCCGGACATCTACAGCCGCTCCCTGTTCCGGCGAAACCATGGGCAGACATCTCCATGGATTTTGTCACCGGAGTACGAGTCACACCCAAGGGATATGACGCCATCCTTGAGGTCGTTGACGGGTTTTCTAAAATTTTCCACTTCATCCTGACAACAATCACTGTCACCACTAAAGGAACAGCATGGCTGTTTCTAAACAACATCATGCGGGTCCACGGCGTACCAAGAACCATCACGAGCGACAGAGACAGTCGATTTACCAGCCATTTTTGGCGTGAACTGATGACTCGTTGCAGAAGCAAGATTAAACGTTCAACAACGTTTCACCCTCAAACCGAAGGTCAAACTGAGCCAACAAATCAGACGCTCACGACTGCTCCAAACACTTTGCGAACCTCATGGGACGGATTGGACACAAAAACTCCTGACCGCCCAAATCGCATAATTCGGCAGTTTCCACCACAGTAGGTAAAACTCCTTTTTAAGTGGTGTATGGTAAACTTCCCGTCACACCTGCTAGACTACAAAGTCGTAGTAATATTGTAGAAGGTGACATGCAACGACGAGAATTCACCACCGTCAAGGAGGAAACACGGCAGAATCTCTCAAATACACAAGCAGCGATGAAGCGAGCTGCTGACCGACATCGCAACGACAACATCTTCAGCGCTTGTAACAAAGTCCTCATCTTGGCGAACATCAAGCTTCACGGATCCGACTTTTCAAAGCTCAAGTCCTGATGGTTGGACCCGTTTGAGATCGAGCGCATGCAAACCCCTATGGTTGCACAACTCAAACTCCCTGGAACGATGCAGGTTCATCCGGTGTTCCATGTCTGGAGACTCAAGCACTACCGAGACCCCAGAGAGAGCTTCCCTCGTAGAGATGTCCCTCCTCCACCTCCCGTTCAAGTGGATAAAGACACAAAGTACGTCATCAAGGCCATCCTCGGCCACCAACGACGAGGCAAGACGACAGAATATCTTTTCAATGGCATGGCTATGATGCCGCGCATAACAGCTGGGAACCCTACGACAACCTACGAGACATCGATCATCTCATTGACAGCTACTACCGTCGCCTTCGGGCTACATCTGCACACGCGCTAGGACATTGCGGCTAAATGGGGGGGAGTGTTACGTACCAAACGTACACGAGTCCATAACATTCTGAAGTGGATATTTCTGTTATTAGACAAACATCCCATTGCATCGCGAGGACCGTGATATTCACTCCGACGGCCGATGGCAAACTAGCCAACTACCCCGTCCCCGATGAATATTCCCAAACCTTTTGACAGCTTCAACCATTCTCGCAAACCTATGAACAGAAGTGTCACGACCTTTCAGACGACTTCTCGACAACTCTCAATGAATCTGGATTTATAAAGATGCATCGCGCATCTTCACTGCCCATTCTTGAAGACCCCTGAATTCTCAGCAGACCTTCTCGAATCCGACCACTCATGACACGGCTCCGGATGCATTTCTCAACATTCGACCCAACGACCTTGAATATGCTTCATTCGTAACTCGTCACTTTTATATACATTTTCGATTGTTTTGACACTTGTCATCGAACTACACTTACCGCTAATAATAAACTGCTCAAGTGCCCCAGATTCCAAATCGGTTTTTGCCTCGCAACTTCTACCTGTTCACCATCCACGTTCCGTTCGGTGTAACAATAGGGGTATATCGTCGATTTTCTATGATTGAAAACTTGCATCGGTGTAGATGGTTCGAATCAGGTTCGTTTTTGCAAGGCAGTGGTGAATAAGGTTTATTCTTTTGTGGTAGGGGTGAATGAGGCTTATTCTTCCGAGGTGGGGGGAATCTTGCTTATTCTCCAAAACGAGGGGTATATGGTGACTCCCCCCTAACCAAAAAGGTTCAACTCAAGATTGAAAATGAAAAATTACAATTTTTACATGATTTTCTTTCTTGAACTTTCATTCACAACCGTTTTTTAGTTCCCCCTTTAACCAAATTTGCATAGGTTACTAAACCCTATGCACCTTAGTGGAACCTTGCCTTCATTTACTGTGAAGTGCAACGGCTCACGCCGCATGCCAAAGTTTTTCGTCGCCGACTTTTCGCACGTCGCATGAGTCCTATCCACGGCACGGATTGATGCACTGGAAATGATTCACAAGTGGCTGTGGTAGCTGTGGCATCCACGAGCGAGCGACGGCGACGGCGATGTCGCCCTAGTCGCGCTGCTCAAGGCGCCTGATTTATGCGTTTCCTCAAAACGCGCAAACGCTCAAACAACCCCCCCCCCCCCCCTCCCCCCCCCAGTGCACCAACCCCTTACCGCGCCGGCACCAGCTCCAGGGGCCGAGTTCCCTGGCAGGTCGCCTTAGCCAAAGTTTGGTCTGTGCAACGTGATGTCGGGCAACGGAAGACGGGCCGCAGCTTTTAACACATGGCTGCGGAGTGGCGGCGCGGCTAGCAGATGCAATATAAGAGCCAAACAGAGCATCAGGTTTGAACAGCTCGATTCAAGTCATACTCTACCACTAAAGAACTGCGACTAGAGACTCTCTGGTCTCCAATTCTTTCACGGGTTCAGTGAAGTACCTTCAATCAAGCTCTACTCACGACAGTGAGACGTGGTGTGATAACATCTGGTCAGACAGAGCAGTGGCATACATTCGTTCGCCGTTCACTTCGTCACAGCTTTTAGTGTTTGTTGGCAAAGACGTCGTCGCAGCCAACTCTTGCTCACCATGAGGACCATCGCCATCTCCATGGCGCTCCTCTCCTCCCTCCTCCTCGGCGCCGTCTTCCTCCCATCCAGCACTGTGGCATGCCACCTCCGGCCCAGACCGTCCTCCGCCTCGTCGTCGTCGTCGTCCTCTTCCACTAGGACGACATGGCCGACGGACGTTTTGACGGTGTGTCCGGCATCGCCCACTGAGTTGTGTGACTTTTACTTTGAGGGGTATGCGGAGGACGTGCCGGTGTTCCAGCTTGCTAGCCTTCCTATCAACAAAGACGTGATTGTATAAAAGTCTAGTGTCTTCAAGAAACTGACTGAACACTGTCAAAACTGTGATACATCTTGCGATACATCTGTCAACCATTCCAGAAAGTGGTCGAAGTTGGCGTTTGGGAAGAGAATACTAAAGGTCGGGGCAGGTGGGAAAAATTCCCTCAGCCGAACGGAGTAAAACTCCTTAGGTCGACGTACGGTGGGCCATAAATTTAAGGACAAAAATGACCCACTTGCTTTGTTCACGAACTCATGTACAAAGTGGGACATAACACAGGTCCCTCTTTTAGCCGCGACGTCTTGGCACATTAGTAGACATAGGCCGGTGATGACAGTTATAGCTGTTGATCAAATGATCAACATCTCAAAGGCTTTCATAGGAATCCCAGCTATTGTGCATGTCATTGTAGGTATGCCATTCGCCAGAGTACTCAGTTTTTTTTCCACGACGTTGATGTCCGAGGATGTCCCAATCACATACTCTATATCCTCTTTTGTTTGAATAGGAGGCCACGGAGTGACATCTCTGTAGGGAAATCTCTAGCCAGGGTCCTTGTAGTGTTTGAGCTTACTGATGTGGAGGACACGATGGATCTCCATGTTTTCATGTAGGCTAAGGTAAGTGACAACATGGGTATGAATTTGCTTGATCTCAATAGGTCCCAACCACCGGGGTTTGAGCTTCGCAAAATCTTGTCCACGGAGTTCGATATTCGCAGAGCTAAGTGAATGTGATCACCATCGCTGAACATGTCATTGCTGTAATGTTGGTTCGCTGCTCCCTTCATGACTTCTTGTTTTGCGTGAGGTTGCCGTGTTTTCTCCCAAACGCAAGAGAATTCCCATCAGTGGGCATGGACCGCGGGAGTTCTTCTATGGATTTAAAGTCCCTTTGGTGTGGTGGGAAGCTTGCCGTAGACCTCCTCAAATGGAATTTCACCCGTTGCGGTGGAAGTTGCATAGCTGTATGTGAGTTTAGTGATCGGTAACTTTTCTGCCCAAATAGTGATTTGCGGCTTGCACAAAGTGCAAAGGAGTTGTTTGAGCCTCTCATTGGTTGGCTTGTTCTGCCCATTGGTTTGAGAATAGAACGTCGCTGATAGCTCGATCTGACTGCCATAACTCTTCATCATTTTGTGCCAAAATGGCTAGTGAAGCGGCCGTCTATATCAATGATGATGGTGTGTGACACGCGGTGCAATCGCACGATCTTACTTTGAAACAATCCTGATGTTTGCTCTGTGGTGACGGTGGTCGTTGTTAGAATGAAACGAAAAAACCTGTCCACCACCATGAGAATGGCGTCATAGCCCTCAATAGTGGCGGATAGTCACATCACGATATGATGATGTCGGTCCACGGCTATGTTTGAACAAGGAGAGGCTGGAGTAGTCGTGGCCTTGTGCGATGAGATTTTTGCCGTTTATCGGTGTCGCACGATTTGCAGAGGGCTACCACTTTGGTCTGCATCTTTTCTCACCAATGGTATCTTGCCGGCTCCTTTAGCATCTTGTCTTCATTGGGGTGTCCACCTGGACCTGTGTCGTGGTACTCCTCCAATAGCATCCATTGCAATTACTTGTTTGGTGGTATGACAACCTGACAAGTGAATCGGTGTGGCCAGTAGTGTTTGTCCAACCAGAACATGGTTCAGTTATACCTGCAAAATGCCTCCTAACCCTTCACAAGGTATGGGTCTCGTTTGATGAGCAGTGAAGTGATCTTGACCATCAGGTGTAGTCGTCAACCTAGGGCATCCGCTAGATTTTTTTCTAGGCTGATACTTGATGTCCGAATCAAAGTTGGACTCAAGGAACTCCATTGATCAGAGTTATCGACAGTGCAGATTTGGGTGAGTATTGAGATAGTTGAGTCCGTGGTGGTCGGTGAAGACAATGCATCTTCGGCATTCCAAGTAGCACCGCCACGTTTAGAACTTGTGCACGACAATGAGCGTTTCTTTCTCATGCATTACGTACTTGAGTGCCGGCACGTATAACTTTTGCAACATGCACGCAAGAGGTTGTTCTCCAAAGCCGTTGTCTTGGAGGAAAATGACTCTCATTGCTGGACTGGATGCATCATAGCCATAACGTAGTCCACTAGTCTGCAAATTATAGGGTTGGTGCCAAGTTCAAATCACTTTGTAACGATTTAAACACTTATTGTTTGCTGTTTCCCCAACTCCCCTTGGTGGTTTTACAAATCAGATTGGGAAGAGGTATTAAAACGCAGGCGTAGTCCGTAACAAATGGACAGTAGTACTTGTAGAATCACACAAACACTTGAACGTCCTGAACATTGGTCGGTATCGGCCAATCAACGGCTTCCTCCACCTTTTTTTGGTCCAGGGTGATCTTTCCATTGCTGATAATGTTGTCGAAAGTTTTATCAAACGATGACTCAAGTCGCATTTCAATTTTTTTCTGAAAAACAATCTCTCAAGAATTTTTGGAGATGCCCATTTTGCTCCTTCGGGGTACGACTATACACGAGGATGTCGTCAAGATACACGACAACAATTTCATCAAGCTATGGATCAAGGATGCTTTTTTTTATCGCCAACATGAATGTCGCGGGGGAAATCTTGAGTCCAAATGGCATAACCGTGAACTCAAAGTGTCCATATCTGGTGCGGAACGCTGTCTTCTCGATGTCCTTATTTGAAATACGGATCTGATGATAGCCACTTTGTAGGCCAATATTGGTGAAATTAGTATCCCACAAAGTTGTTTGAAATGTTTATCTGTTTGCAAGAGGGGTAGCTGTTCTTGATTGTGATGTCATTCAATGCTTGGGAGACTAAACATCTGCCTCTCTTTGGTTTTCTTTCTCACAAAAAGTATAGGTGTTGCGTAGGATTACGCAGATGGTCTAATGAACCCCTGCACAAACATCTCGTCCAGCTGCTTTTTTAGTTCGGTCAACTCATGGTCCCTTATAGGCCCCTTTCACTATAGCTCTACTACCCAATTTTGGGTACATCTGATGATCAACGTGTCGTTGCCAAGAAAATCTTGAAACAGTACGTTGGAAAAAACCACTTAAACACCTCGGCGAGTGTTGCAAACTCATTTAGAACGAGTGGAGAATTTTTAGGTGATGAGACTCATGTAGTCGCTTCTACTACTACAAGCTCTTTTGCTTTCCCTGTCTTCATATGCATTATCCACACTTGAGCTCTGCGTCGGAGAAACATTCTGGCTATGTCCAGCGATATGGGCTAGCGTGTTCCAACTGTTGCAACTTCCTCTGTTACGTCCACTTCTACTGTTTCTCGTAAGTAGCACTGGATTGTGGGTCACTCAATCAAAGGAAGGTGTTATTTTCTACCATTACTCCAATCTACATGTAAATTGTGCTTGTGAAGGAGATCTCACCCCAAGATGATTTGTGGTTGCTCACTGGGCAAGTCCTCTAGACCATTTCGTTGCATAGATCTCCGATACGTGGTTGAAGAGGTTCATGAATTTGATGGATCTTTAGTGTATTTTCAACGGTTTTCCCTTCAAACACCCTTGGTTCAGTCTGTAAATCGAGCTTTTGAACCATGTCCTTGCCTGAAAAGTTGTGAGATGCTCGTACATCAAATAACTACGGTAGGATTTTCTGATTTTTACAACCCCTCAGAAGTAATCGTAGCAGTATCATTGGTTGGTTGTCCTCAAACCGCTCATTGAACTTTGCAATCTAAGGATCCCTTGTCCGCAACAATGTGAGCCGCTCACGTGGAGGATTGGTCGACTCAAATGCTTCTGTCCAAACAGGCATTTTTTGTCCCTCGGCTCTTCATTCTTTCTATGTGACTTCCTCTTGGCCTGTCACTTCCATTTCCGAGAGTCTTGGGAGATGTCCCTGGGCTTCCCGTAAATCCAGCACAGCTGCTGATCTCATTCATCGATGGAGTCTATCTCTATCAAAGACGAGGTTTCTACCGACTGTAGCTTTCCTCTGTCACCATAGGAGTTGTGGATTTGGGGCCACCAGCTGCTGAATTCCTACATCCGGACATTGTTGTTGGTGTTATCGATGCAATCATCTATTGCAATCATTTGTCAAAGGTCATCTTGGATGCTGAATATGGCGATTACTTGCCTTGTGCATACATGACCAATGGCCTTACCCGTTAAACTGTGTATCAACAAGTGTATTGGGAAGTGAACAAACTAGTGAACATGAACTGTTCACAGAAACTGCTACATATCACATAAAGCCCATTAAAAACTGAACTCTATAAAGAATAATGTTCATCTGGGTTTTGCTGACATGCATTCACGTGGATGTTTTGTGAAAATTGTTTGCTTGCAGATAAACTTTTTGATACACTGATCAGCAAAGGGTGTGAATTTGGGATTATTCGTCATAACTCGCCTAGTGTCATGCTTGAGGCAGTAAAAAAAGAGTTCTTTGAAGGCGATGTCGTCAGAAAAATGTTTTAATAAGGTATAACCTCTCAGAAATTCCTTGAGCTCTTACTAACAATTCAGGTCCTGGACCAAACCAACTTGACAAACGACTCTCTGGTAATCTGACTATTGGGACCCAACTATCAAGATACACCCCAACAATGTGACATGTGTCACTCGCATCCGGCTAGCGGAAAGAAGCCTTTGCTCAGATATCTTGTCTTGCGTTACTCTTTGGATGGAGGATGTTCATTCCCCCTGAGTTCAACCCACAACAGTTATACGCTAGTGCCACATGAATTCGTGATTTAAAATAGTTTATGGGTTGCACACTTAATTCGTGGGTTTTTTTCTTTTGGGCTTGCATACAAAAACAACAAAATTAGGCAAAGCAGTGCTCATGGTTTTGTTGCCACTTAGGTAATTTTGCATGGCTGGTGCAGGTCCTGCTTGGGTGTTTTTCGGACTTCGGTTGTTTGAACGTGAAAGTCGCACAACCAATGACGAAGACGTGGCGGCTGCCATTTTTTATGACATCGATGCAGCAGTACATGCAGTCTTGTTGGCTGAGGCCGAGCGAGACGCCAGTGAGAAGCAGGTTGTCGCTCAGCTCATCACCGAGCTGGACGCCGATGTCGATGCTGTCACCAACGCTGACTTCGATGAAATCAACGATGCGGTTGTGCACCTCACAAATTCAATGTCATCATCGTCCTCCTCGACGGCAGGCAACA
Organism: Penium margaritaceum; assembly: GCA_023375785.1. Classification (NCBI taxonomy): domain Eukaryota; kingdom Viridiplantae; phylum Streptophyta; class Zygnematophyceae; order Desmidiales; family Peniaceae; genus Penium; species Penium margaritaceum. The sequence continues at coordinate 67,731 of SZWC01011835.1, forward strand.
GCAAGAGGGGGGCCTCCATGGACTGGTTTGGCCTCGGTCACGTCCCCATCATCCACGCTGCCGTCATGCATCATGGCGGATCAATCATCAAAGCCATCAACTTCCGCCGCCATGTGTACCGCACTCCGAGTTCCCCTTCAGTGTTCAACATGTTGTCATACAGCACTGTGAATGGATGGTACAAGCCATGCGGCACGGTGTTGAAGCCGTGCTATGCTCCAGCTCTCGTTGCTGGTGGCGACAAGCCAAAGGACAAAGCATCTAACACAACTCTGTGCGTCCAAGGAAGCCGAGGGAAGAAGGGCTTCTTCACCGATCATCCAGCGCTAAAAGAGGAGGTGTTATACTCCCTTGAAGCAATGCGAGAGAGGGGGGTCCTGCTACGCAGCACAACAATCAAGGAGAAGGTCCACGCCGTCATGCGCAAACATGGCGTGGACGAACTGGATGGGAAGCCAATGGCCGAGCTGTTGAGCAGAAGCTAGTGTCACAAATTCATCGCCGACGAGCTCCAATGGGCATGGCGCTGCGGGACAACTGCCTTGCAGAAGATTCCTCCAGACTGGGAGCTCCGTGCCCTTGCCATGCATCGCCGCGCCGCCTTCTACATCAAACTACACGCCATCCCTCCATGCCTCGTGGTGAACGCTGATCATACTGGTGTCCACCTCATTCCCACGTCTCGCTAAACCTACGTACCAAAAGGCGCGGGCGAAGTGAAGGTGTGTGATAAAGAGGAGAAGATACAGGTGACCTGTCTCATTGCCTGCACCATGGACGGTGCCATTTTGCCATTCCAGGTCATCTGGACTGGCAAAACGTCCGCGTGCCACCATGCTGGTGTCAACACTGACACTACCCTTCGGACAAGCCAGTGGCATTTCACGCACACGGCAAATCACTGGGCCAGCATGGAGACAACAAAGCAATGGTTCTGCATGGTGCTAGAACCCTACTTCATCCGCATGTGTGCGGAGCACCGCCTTGACCACACTGCAAACAAAATGCTGCTTGTTCTTGACGTATGGCGGCCGCAAGCATCTGACGACTTCCGCGCATGGGTGCACAAGCGCTTCCCATGGGTGCAGCTCCTTTTTTCATTCCTGCAGGCTGCACCGCCAAGCTACAGCCTTGCGACATTGGCTTGCAAAATCCATTCAAGAAGGAGGTGTCCAAAGGCTATGCTTCATGGATCGGGGACAAATTGAAGGACATAGACCATGTCAACTTGGGGATGCGGGCCATCAAGGAAGCATCCGTTGGATGGATGCTGCAGGGTTGGGCACATCTGCAACGGAGTCCATAGATTGTGAAAAATGCATGGAGGCAGGGTGGGTGGGACAAATGAATGGATGCCGACTTCTTGCATGTAGCATCCACTGACATGTTGACCTACATGACAGAACCTGACCAGCAGGGGTATGAGGACAAGGATCGTGTGGAGTAGAATGCAAGCTTAAAATTCTGTTAATTCCATGTCTAATTTCCACACTTTGCATTAGTCTCTCTCTCTCTCTCTCTCTCTCTCTCTCTCTCTCTCTCTCTCTCTCTCGCTCTCGCTCACGACTCAT